>JAXGGA010001113.1:0-168890 GCA_038373865.1 Uloborus plumipes
AGCAGTTTTATATGTATAATTACAAAAAATTTATAACGTTTTCTTATTTCATACTTTCTAATTACAGTACAGCATTTTTACAGTATTCTTTTTTACTTGACAAAGACATTTCTATTCATTGATGGACTAGTGCTTGATTTCAAACAGCTATAGTTTAAAGAAAAACCGCGTTTAGCAACTTTGATTCCAATTTTGGAAAATTGAGGAAAACTCGAGACGATGAATTTTTAATATGTGCAGAAATCGTTCGTAAATTTTACAGAAATCGATGAAAAGTAACTGAAAATAAAAATCCTAAAAATACTTCTTCAAAGTTTTTTCTCTTTTTTGGCCAAAGGCAATTTTTTTGAATAAATACTAAGCGAATTCAGATTCAGAATGTATGATAATTATTTATTCGTGAAAGATCAAATAACTTAAACAAATATAAAAATATATTTGTATAGACAATAATAAATTTATTATCTTCTAGTATTGCGAATTAAAATAATATATACTTATTCAAAAACTATGAAGGAAAACAAATCAGAACGCAATTTTTTTTTTCTTTTTCTTCTTGGTCTTCTCGCAGTAAAATTCATTCTAAGCATACTTTTTCTCTTCTGATTCCAAAAAATCAATGTTCGTTGACCCTACCCTGTCTGTCTTTTCACTTCCTTCGCATTTGAGCTCATTTTGAAGGGAGATTTGTTTGTCACCGAATTTTATGGGGTAAATAAACTTGGGACGTAGCCGTCAATAAAATTTCAGTTTCAAATTTTGTTCCTTGGGCAACAACAAAATGGAAGAAAGCATCAAATCTGAAGATCGTCTAAGATTCAATCAGTTTTAAAAGAATTTTTTTCAATGGTGTTCTGAAAAACATATATTTAGGATAGGGAATAACAATTATAAAAAAGATCATTACACGATAAATGAAAGTTTATTATAACAATTATACTATACAGGAAAAAAGCAAAGGAGATTAAATTACACTATGTTACACGATTTTTTTTCTAGATAAAACAAAAATCAATTGGTTATATTATAAAAACATAAATAAACTTCTTTGGTATAATTTGGGGAAAGAACAACGAAACCTTTAAATTTTAATGAAAGGTGCAAATTGTAAGGTTTTTTCTTGTTTAAACACAAAAAGAGCTTTGCTACTTAGGGCTGCGAGCAATACTGTAAAACCAGAGATAGAAATTTTTTAAATGATAATTAAGAAGTGCTACTCGTGATGCATTTTGACACGCGAAGGAAACGGAAAAACTGCAGAAAAGATTAAAAAAAAAAGAAACACAGCAAAAACTTGGGCCTGTATGGCCGTATCAAGTTAAATATAGTTAATGCATTTTTTGTTTCATCTATTGTGCTTTAGCTTTCTTGTACGAGCCAGTTAATTTGGTTTCCGCTGAAGATAAAGCATGAAATAAACGTCAAACTCGAACATTTTCCTATCTTTAGTTTGGAATCTAAAACGCGTTTTTTCAAATATCTCAAAAACTCATTTCTGCGGATACTGCCTTTTACCTTCATACGGCAGCATAGACATCGATACTAGAATACAGTCTTTATCCGAATTAATTCTATTCAAAAACTTATTTTGAATAGTTAATGCTATAGAAGGAAGAATCGCCGTACTTTTGAAGGACTGAAGAAACAATACACTAACACTGAAAAATGACAAAGTGCTAAAAAAGTTTAAACAAAATGCTATAATTAAAAAAAAACAGTGGAATGCAGTAAGAAAAAGTAACTAACGAAAATAGATTTGAAATCCAACTCTTCCGCACTACGGCGAAAACAAAATCTAAAAACAAAAGCAACTTTGTGGAGAGCGGGCCTAAAAGTTCTGGGGGTAAGTTGTTCCCTTTTAAATAACTCGTCGAAAAAAATATAGTAACTCTATTTATTCAATAGGTCGTGAAGTATAATGTTGTAGCTCACAGCGGGCTCTCTGTTATGATTGAAGATTGAATTAATTATTTTAGCTTATTTGCTACTAAAGTTTTTAATTATAAGTAATTTTACGAAATTGCACGGCACACAAATATTTTACTATCTTGATACAGTATAATTTTACTGTGTTTATTAGCTGTTACTTAGAACATGTATTTGTACTTAAAGGGCAATACTTTACGTTTACACAAAAAAAATTGTACAGCTTGCATGGGATGTTTTGACTGATTTCTATGCTGCTCGGTATGCTGAATATGAGCTTCATTTTTTTCTATCACGTGCAACTTTTTTGCGATACGTGAATGCTTAATTATCAAAGTCAAAAAATAAGGTTTAAAAGAAAATCTATGTATTTATTGAAAGAAAAAAAAACCGTACAGTTTTTTTTATTCATTACAACACATTTTAAAAAGTGGATCACGTGTATAATTGAATCGATTATTTCGAAAAGGTAACATCTCGTTTTTTTTTCAAAATCAATTTTTTAATGGCATTCTGTTATCAACGTATAAACACGTTATTCTTGTGAAAATGGAACATCTCTGCAGTTCTATCATTGCAATAATTAGCCCTTTTAAGCTTCTTCGTTTTTTATAAATTAGTTTTTTTGCTCCCCTGAAAAATTTTAAATTTTAGAGATATTCCCTTTTCGAAATAATCGATTCATATTGTTTACTCTTTTTCATGGTAAAACCATTTTTTCCCCTTTCGCTGATACTCCTACTGGTGCGCTCTCGTTAGTTGGAACTTTATGGTTCCCGCCTGAGCATCCAACATTAGTCTGACACCATATTACCGTCCCATCATCCTTGGTAACGTTTCTCTGTCTTTACCATCTTAATGAAATATTTCACCCTGTTCCTCACTAAAGTTAATACACGGAAATCTAGAAAATGGGCTTTTGAACTCATGTTGCAGTACTGAACATCGGAAGTCAGAGTCTTTGTTATTTCAAAAAAAAAAAAAAAATGTGTAACATCCTTGAATGAGTTCCAGACTTCTTTTTCAGTTTCATTCATTGATCCAGAAAACAATATATCAGATGAAAGTTTGCGTGAGTCAGATCCTGCGAATACTTTCAATTTATCTTCAGACAATTTTGGAAACTTCGAACAAACATATTTTGGACAGTTTACATCTTTTGGCAAAAACTTGATAAATTGCTTCATCAGTTCTAATGTACTATGAAGAGGTGGTAACAGAACCTTTTTACGTGGAACGAAGCTTTCATGAACAAGGTCTCTTTGGCTTGGATCTAATGTGAATCGAGTTTGCCATTCAGTTTTTTTTTTTTTCAATGAGAATCCCTGACTGTGGCTCGACTGTCCCAACAACAGAGAAAACAGGGATGTTTAATATAACCTGATTACTGATCCACCAACATGGTAAATATTTTAAAGTCTCAACAAATCATCCATTTATATTCTTAATCAATGCGGCTCTGTTGGCGAATGTAGTAGTCGTGTTTGTACTATCGAACCCCCACCCTCGCTCTCTCCCTTTTAAAAATGTTTTATAACTGTGGGTACTCTTTGAACATCTAAGAAACAAAAAGGAAAAACTAATTGTAGTACACAATTCTTTTTAGTCATGAATTAGTGTAGTATTTATTCAGTTATATTGATGTAAAATGGTACATTTCCGTACTCAGTACACACGTTTTATCCGAAAAACTATACGTGATGGATAAAAACGGAGGTCATTTTCGAATTCAGCACACCGAAAAACATTAAGTACACTCAAAATATCCCATGCAGTTTTTTGGTTGCTAACCTGTGTTATCAATCTTCGAAAGCAAAAAAAGTTTAGTTGCTATAAGTTTGAAAAACCAACTAATTATTCAAACGATTTTGTTGATTAGTCCTTAAATAAATACTTTCTTAAATCAACCGTCGTATTTTTTTCATGACTCATACCTATAACGGATTGCTTGTTTCAAAACATTTTTTTAATCTCTTAATCATCACTGTTATTCATCGTCCTATTAATCTCGGAACAACTTACCCAAGTCGGGGTAAGTTGTCCCCTTTCGGGTTTTAGTGCTATAGAATCAATTATTGAAAACTCTACGAAATACGACTCAAAAAAGTCTTTTTTTTTTTTTTTCAAATTGACAAATAAAACTCGATATAATTGCAGAACTAAGTTCTCACAATGATTTTTGATCTTGATTGAAAAACAAAACTTTTAGAACCCTCTCCTCTACAGTTCATACCGGTAAGCGGACAAATTTTCTCTTCAAATTCTTAAAAACATTATGCTTGCATGCTGGAAAACGCTCTAAACGTGTTGATTTAAAAGCATTCTGAAGAAAATTCCTTCACTGCTGAACTGCGATGCAAAAGTTTAGACAAAATGCAAACATATGAATAAAAAGAAAACTATTCAGCGAAATGCTTTCAAATTTCCACTGCAGGTAGAAAATATGGTTCCAAATACGTACCTGGAGTTTTTAAACATATAACAGAAACGAAAATTGGAAATTACAAAAGAGTTTTTTTTTCCCCTCTTTTTGCTGGAGCAAAAGTTTAGACAAATGTCAGATTTTATGCAAATATCTTTTGAAATGTAATTGGTGAAGGAAAACTTGGACTTTTTGCTTCGAATGTAAGGTGCAGGGATTGCTGAATAAATAATCAAACTCTCAAAAATTCTGTGGATCCCGTGTAAAGAAGAGAAAGTTTGGAATCCGAAATTTGAAAATGAAACCACTTTGCTAATTTTCCGTCTTTTAAATCAGCCCTAGTATAGTCATACATTGTTTTGTACTATGTAGAGAGCAAATTCAGACATGCTTATCCATCGAGAAGGCCAAGAAAAATTATATCTTAAGGATGGAGGAATTGAAAAAACGGCTCTAACCGACGATTCGCCCCTTAATCCTACAAAACTTCTACTTCGGTCAAAAACGGCACGTGACAGCTAAGTAGATGAACAACTTTATCGGGATGCATTAAAAAAAACGAGAATTGTACTTGAGCTTTTTCGGAAATAGTTTCCTAAATATGTTAGATTTTAATGGAAGAAGTAGCACATGTATCATCGTGACTAAAAATGAATGTTACTTTCTCTGATGAAAATTACTAAAATTTGGATGGCCTAGATGGATTATAACTCTATTAGCGTGACTTGAGAAAAGATCCGATGAGCATATGCTGTGCTGCTTTTACCATTAAAATCTGGCTTCTATGGGACACTGTGTCCGAAAAGGCTCAAACACAATTCGTGGTTTTTTTATGCATCCAGATTCAATTGTTCATCTACTTAGCTGTCACGTGCTGTTTTGACCGTGAGTTTTGTAGGATTAAGGGGCGAATTGTGAGTGCGAGCCATTTTTTCAATTCCTTCATGATTAAGAAATATAAAATTTTTTGGCCTTTTTGATCGATACGCATTCTGAATTTGCTCTCCACGAAGTAAAAAACATAGGACCGATTTAAAAGACTAAAAATTAATAAAGTAGTTTGTTTTCAAATTACCGAGTTCTACTCGGCAATTTGAATGATAAAATACGCATATGCATACAGAAGTATAGTGAAGGGAAATGGGCGTTAGGGCATTTAAAATTTGCAATAGCGCAATTATGTCCCCTAATTTGCCGAATAAGGATTTCAGATTTTGGGAAGTCCCCGTGACCTTCCCTTGACTCCCTTTATCTATCGCCCCGGTATAAATCTGCAAAAAATATTAATAACACAGTTACATGATGTATGAAAAGGAAAAACCACTGGGATGTTTTTTTTTAATTATTATTGTTATAATTATAATTTGTAAACAAAAATCAACACTTTCAATAATTTTATAAAGTAAGCTTTCTGGAAAAGAATTTATTTGTTTGCATCAGCGTTAAAATTTTGAATGATTACAAGTGGAGGAGATTACAATAAGGAGTGGAATGGCTGCAAATGCGGATATTTTTTGGACCCAGTCAAGCTCTTGCATGTAATGTTCACCATTTAAAGTTTGAGTAAAATGGGACACAAAACTAATAGGTTGAGGTATTTTAAAAATAAAACATTATGGTTTAGCTCTGAGCAAGATTGTCATTTCGAATGTTCCCTAGGGGCAAGGGAGGCTGCATGCCAATTATAAATTTTATCGAAAAACTACACCCACTTATTTGCAAATATTCTTCAAAGCCAGGGCAGCAGTCGACCCCCCCCCCATAAAAAAATTCCTGCCTTTAAGGATTACAGTAGACCCCCCCCCCCTCCGTACTGAACTAAATGTAATCGTGAGTCAGAATAACAGTATAAAATTGGAAGATCTTTTTGGGTAGGAATACCTAATGAAATGCAGACAATGAGTTCTATATTTTAAATATTTCACTTCAATGATTTTAGGTACAATATTGGAGAAGCCTGGATTTATTTGAATTGATGATTATTATTTTATACCCTCAACAATTTGCATTAAGTTTTAAACTTATCCCATAGATGGCGACACATGATAAGTTAATAAGCAGTTTGCCGTCGAGTCGCATATTCCATGTAACGCAAAATGGAATACTAGTTAAGAATCTTAACTTAAGATTACTAACATGTTCCGAAGAGTAAAAAATCGATTTTTTTTAAAGAAAAAATAATGTGTTTTGCAAATAAAAATTGCATTAAAATGGCTTTTTTTCATTTTTTGAAGCAATTTTGTGACTTCGAAAGAAAGTGAAGAAATAGAATATTTCTTCTGAACTATTTTCTATTTCATTATTGAAATAATTATCGATAAATGAATGAATAAATAAACTATTGAATAAATAAATGAATAAAAAATGAAGCAATTAACCAATAAATAAATTTATAAAATGGAAAAAAAAATGGATGAGTGATTGAAATGGTGAACAAAGAAAATAAGTGAATGAATCAATAAATAAATGCAGATTAATAAATGAAGAAGTAAAAATTAATTAACAGATGAATACGGTAATGAATAGATAAATGAATGCATAAGTATATAAGAAATAAGGTATTTCACTTTGTCCCGCGTGCTCTTGGAAAATTATATTAAACATTTACAGTTACAAATTTCCAATCATTAATAAAATGAGTACTGCACTGGACACCAGTATATCTTAGTAAATACTTAAAATGCTAATTGTAAACATTGCGTGTTATTTTAGAACAAAAATAATTTGATGGACCACAAAAAGTTACTATATGGGTGTTACATTTTTAAATAGCCTTGTGTTGATACGTATCTTGACATTTAGAATAATTTTTTTGTTGCTTAGGATCATCAGTTATCTGCTTAAGACTATAGTTAAAATATTGCTAGATTATGGCGCTGCAAAGTGTGAAAATATTTTACCGTGTCATTCCTTCCCATTATGTGACTTTACTCCACATTTCTCTACTTAAATTTAATAACAATGACTTATAGATCTTGTTTTAAATTTCCTAACATCTCACGCTAAAATGGATACGCAGGGTCAAATTTAAATGCTGATAATAAATTTGTGGTAAGAAAATAATATTTGTTGAATGAAATATAAAACTTGTTGCTCATTTAAATATGCAGGACCCTTTAAAAACATTTTACGTCTAGCGTTTTATACTGCATGTTAGCCATGTGAGTGTTGGTGAGTGTCGAAATAGGGTAATTGTAGATAACAGCCGGTGAAGACCAACATTTATATACCAAAGATCTCTGTGAAAGAATGTTTCCACTGTAAACTTGTATCTGACGGAAAAATTGGAGTTTAATGAATAAGAAAGATCATGCAGATTTACCGTAAAAGAACAAAATCGGAAAATGTCACCATTTTACTGTGATCTACTTTTCTCCTCCTTGCCCCACCTATTGTAGAACTTGCAACGCTAACAGGTGGGGAAGGAAAGAGAAAAGTAGATCACAGTAGAATGGCGAAATTTTTTAATTTTGGTCTTTCACGGTTAATCTACATTATATTTCTCAATCATTAAACTCCAATTTTTCCGTTAGATACAAGTTAACACGTCATGATGATTATCCCATTATGTATGTGTATTGTATACATTTTGTTAAAAGGGTAAAACTCAAACAGAACAGCTCCTGATTAAGCTCTGATAAAAATATCACATTTAAAGTAGTTTACTTGATGTAGAAAATTTAATGCACGGGAACTTAAGATCGATCAAAAACCTTCATCATTTCAGGCTGGGAAATTTTCTAAAAACTTTTCAAAAACTTTCTGTTATATGAAGCAAGAGCATCGAAACTAAGAGGAACAAAAGCGTTTGAATAAAAGTAATAATAATAACTAATTTTATTTCTTTGAATAATTGGAAAAGCATTGCCACTATCTCTTTAGTCTGTGAAAATAGTGCGCAATTTTACAAATTGTAGCTATAAAATTTAAAATATGTTTCATAATTTACTTTTAGTTATAATTGATCATATTAGTTATTATTTATAGTAATTGTTCATTATTTAGTATTTAAAAACTTAGAGATTTGAAAGCTTAGTAACTGATTGCATCATATTTCAATCATATTACTGGCAATGGTTTTAAAATTAAAAAGGCCACAATCGATAGGTTCTGCCTATCACTTAGTTCCTACAGAGCAATTTAGCGGGGGAAACAACGAAAGACCAGTATTTTACTCTACTTTTTTAATGAGTTTTTTTGCATTAATTTTAAGGAGACTGACTTTTTCTCTCTGCAGAGGAAATTATAGCTTGCTTGTGGAGAGAGAATGATAGGATATTCATAAATTACAACCATTAGCGATTGCACCACATGAATATTTTAATATCAAGAAATTTAGACTTAAATAGTTTTCCCGTGCCTCATGGGAAAAATTAATAACTATTTTTTTTTTAAATTGTTTTGACCCTATTTCAAGAATTAGTAACGTTTAGTGATTGGATTTTTCTAAAAATGTTTCCAATTTATAACTTGTTATGATATACACTCTAATCGTATTATTTACACTAGTGGACTTAATTCTGACCACTTTTCTTTTCTTTTTTCATACTTCATTATTTAACATTATATAACGAATTATGAGATCTATTTCTTTAATTTTAATAATTTATTTCTAACTTCTCTAATATTTATGCATTCATTTGATATGAGTACTACTTTTATTGCCAGCCACCTTGTCTAGTGGTCAGAAAAGTTTAACCCGCAGTGCAAAAAATGAACTGATGTTTTTACAGTAAAATACCGGCAGCAGAGGTTCCAGCTAAAAACTGCAAAATGCACGGTAATAAGCTGTAAAAGGAGCAATTTTACAGTTTGATGCTATAAAATTAGCAATTTTTCTGTGTAGTACTGTAAAACTAGAATTTTTACAGTTTATTACTGTAAATTTATCAATTTTTACAGTTTATCACTATTTTGCATTACACTAAAAAAAACAATCATTTTTTACAGAGCGGGTTCGAATCCCGGTTCGGGCATGGATGTACTTCCTCTCTTCGTTCCTAGTGTGAACGTGTGAATGGTTTCCTACCCTATAAGCGTGTCCTTATGGCAAATGCTTACCTTGCAAATCGGACTTCACATCAAATTACGGTACTGCTAGAAAAATGAAGCAGCGCACCCCAAATTGCCAGCCTAACTGGCACAACAACAACAACCTTTATTTAATTTTTTAATGCAAACAATAACCCAAAATTGTTTTCAAATGAATTTTGATGTATTTAAATAACTTGCTCGGGCAACTAAATATGATATCGTTTTAGCTTAAAAGCGTCTAAAATTCATGATTTGATATTGATTATTAAATATTGATTTAATTTTGTTAAATTATATTATATTATAGTAATTGTAACATTTGAATAGCATTTAATAGTTAAAGATAAAAAATAAATAATATTCACAAGAAATGAATACTATGTAAGTTATAAGCAAAGGATTTATGTGAAATAGATAAATATAATAATTCTTTATACAATGTTAAATGATGAAATTAAAAATAAATGAATGAAGGGGAAAAAAACAAGAGAAGTATAAAGAATGAAGTCCATTAGTGCATATATTTTTAAGGTCATTTAGCTAACTAAAGAAACATGTATAAATGATTGACTTTACTGATAACTTTATTTGATTTTACTGGTGAGACTTATATTTTCTTTTTGTATTTTCAGAGTTTCAAAACAATTCATGTCATTATTAGTAGTCAAAAACAGAGCTATCCTCATATGGAATCACACATTTTGAGACTAGGCAGTATTGTATTTAACATTTTTGAAGGGTAAAACATGAAGAGTCAGCATCATAGCACTCGTAAATTGCTTATGTCTAAAAACAAGATTCAAACAAGAACATTGAGTTAAAAGCTCAAACGTAACAATCTTTATTGAATGAAATCCACAGGATTGTAAATGTTAATTCGAGTTGAATTTTGTATACACTGTATACAAGAAATAAAATGACTTTTATAATGAGTTTTGCATAGTATCAACTGCAAAAAAAGCATGAAAAAGTACATATTCATCAAAGTCCATTTTCTCCAGATTCATATCCTCCACGCCTGCTATGAAGTAATATTGTGCTGAAAAATTTAAAAAATTCAACTTAGTTCTTTTACATTTTCTAAAACATATAAATAACTGTTTATCATATTGCATGAATTGATTCATGTAGCATAAAAAAAACTGTTTTCTTTAAACTTTTGTAATTTTCACCGTGACTTAAACGTGTGAAACATTTCATGTGGAATTAAACTTTTACATCCACAAACTACGAAAAAATAGCGCATGAAAATAAACTGTTATCATCTCTCATTTTAAAACAGTATTTCATTTTTTTGTTTCAAAAGTAATGACTGATATTTGAAACAAATTTCTAACCTATAAAGAACTACTTAGATTTTACTTTTAAAGTGCATATTATTATGCAAATTAACAATGCCTTAGGAATAGTTGACTGATGGTGCGACTCTAATAGAAAAGAGAAATGGATTGCAATCACTCTCTTTGATTAGTAATTGCCTCTGAAATAGTGAAAATATTTACATCACAAAGCATTGCGTCTCTGATTAATGGCGCAGGGTGAGACAATGATAGCACGCAGACTGATTCTAATATATATACTTCTGAGCATCTTTTTAAATACTTGTTTAAGTATATGACTAAATTTAGACTTTAAAACTCCTCCCTTTTTCTGCAGAAAGAAACAAAAAATCTAACTTGGAAGCATAAGCAGAAAATAACGAATAAATTAAGTAAGTTTGAAGAAAAGCAAAAGTGCGTATCTTGGGAAAGCATTTTTCATTTGTTTTCACTTTCTGAATAGCTAAACATTTTTCAAAAATCATGTTGAGGAAAGGAAAAAAAAGAGTTCTCATATATTACTGATTTTAAATCCTGTAATTTCAAATTGCCATTAATTACAATAAATAGCTTGTTGATATTTAAAGATAAAGAAGAGTTGTAGACAGGCCCGTCATTTATGGGGGCATGAGAGGGGTTTGCATTAATGTATGAGGGGTTTGAGAAATTAATGTATTCACATATAAGTGGACGTAGTTTTTGGTGTTTTTCGATGGAATTGCATTGTTTTTGCACCTCACCCCCACCCCTGGAAAAACTTGAAAGGACGGGCCTGGTTCTTGACAGTTACGGCATCGACTAAAGTATAATTTTAATTTATAGAGGGAAAGTTGGATAAGTTTTCTCTTTAATATGAATCTGGCTGGTATTCGTATCAAAATGAAAGAAAACATTATTGAACTTCTCCATCTTTTCGATAAAAAGAGAATCAGAGTATTCATACCAATGATTCCATTACAAAAGACGAAAACGCTTTTCATGGGATCTTGATTAAAACTACTGTTTTTTGGTTTCAAATACCAATAATATTTTCTCAATACAAATGCAAAAAAAAGAAAGCATTGACACAAAAACTTAATATCTTTCTTAGTTTGCCTACTATGTAGATTTTTATCAACGATTAATCAGTTTACTTATTGCTTAAAGTTATGCATATATTTTTCTCCTCGGTCTCATGGTTTATAAAGTTAGTTTAGTTTCTGTTTAGTAAAACTCTGAAGAAACTGAAATACTTACCGTATTCCAAAAGCAATTAGTGCACAAGAGAATACAATGCTTAGTACAGGATCTAAGTACCAAACACTTTTGTTCTTTAGGTAAACAACATCACTAATGATTATAACTAAGGCAAATAAAGCACTTAGTAAGGAGTTCAAAGCTGTAAGGAGAAAAAATTCAACTGTTAGTTTCTTTTTCAATAAATCACATATTTGTGATTATTTAATTTATTATCAACAACATTTTTATAGTATGTTAAATTTCCACAAGACTAATTTTAACGTGTTTTTGTTTAATAATCAAAAGCAATTAGAAGTATCGAAAATTATAGACTCAAATAAGAAAATGCAGAATTTTTTGAATTTTTGAAATATCATAAAAATTAACTTATTTTACTCAAAAAAATCATACGTGCCATAACCATGTGCATTCGATTCACATGTTTAACTAAATTACCTCAAATATTTTGTTTCTCGAATTGCAGAATTATCAATTTAATCCCTTCGAAATATTTTCCCTGTTAATAAGTGCCTCAAAAAGAGTTTTTTTTTTTTTTGTAATTTTCAAAAATGGAAGCATTTTTGTTTTAATTTATTTCAAGCAATGAGTCAAATTTAATTGCAAAATAATTAATTGCATATCTATGGTACGTAAATAAGTTTCAGGCGATAAATTTATTTTTAACTCTTCACTAACTCTTACACATTATCTTCCAGACGACTGATTCAATTTTTCTTAACAAAGTCTATATTTTCATGCAACTACTATCTTGTATTTTCCTGAACATTCTTTCATATAGCAATTACTCGTTTTTACGTTTTACACAAGTTTACCGAGGATTCTTGTTATTTCATTGAGATTAAACAATTAGAAGTTTTACGTCATGAACCGAATTTTAAGCTACCAATCACTGCCACATTTCGTCATCAGCAAGCTGAGCGTACGTTGAGATTCATTCACAAAATATGTCACACTTTGAGAGAGATGGCAGCTCGTGACATTGTAGCAATTTGTGACACGGGGGAGAAAGAGGGCAACAAAAAGTTTCACATTCTTTTTTTTTTCTAAAAATGTGTTTGGGAAAAATAATTGACAATTGACATTTGTAGAAGCTGGTGTTCTCCAGTGGGAGGTCCCTGGAAGTCAAATTTCTGCCCTCCCAAAATTTTGTTAGATCTGAATATGCTCCATTGAAAAGAAAATATACTTAAATGTACTCAGAATCTGTCTTGAATGTGTCCAGCGTAGAAGATATTTGCTAAATTTGAAATTGAGAAGACATTTGAGAACAGATTGGGGGCCCTTTTATGCGCCCTTGTAAAATCCTCGCTTTTTTTCTTACCAACATAGTTTTAACAGCTTCTTTTGACTACCGTTTGACAGAATCATTTAATATGAAACCAGAAGATAATTTGTTACAATAAGTCACTTTGTGTCTTTTTTGAGAATATAAAAAAACATAAAAGTGTTCTTTCTCTATAGATAAAAGTTTGTTATTGAATACTAAGTTTCTCTACCAACGAAGTGTCTGCCCTATTCCAGAGAACATCGGTAGCATTCCGCTTCAGATTGGAGTCATAGTTTCTCTCCCAAACAATCTCCGTTTTATGAAATTTCTATGCATAGACGGTCTGGGACGTCAATCCTAACGTCAAGCCGTAGCGGAGTACCACTTATTTTCCTGGAATAGTTCTTAATATTTTAAGATATGCTCCATTTTTTAGATCGTTTTCCAATGAGTTTCACATTTTGAGATTACATTTTTTAAGAAAAAAATAGAAACTAGATTTCCCATGCTAATATGAAACATTCAGTGTTTTGATTCATTGTCCAAAGAATAGGTGTTTGTAGCAAAAACTTACCATCTAAATATAATGATTTACTCTGCATCTTCTTGCACAGAATGTACTTAGCTAAGCCAAGAAGAACACAAGCGACAAAGCCAACAGCAGCAAGTACAACAAGGACGGTATACTATAAAAAAATGGAGTATATATATCTATGTACAAAATTACCAATAATAAAGATTAATGTTAAGCGAAAAATGTATGCATTACAATATTTAATATCCAATAAAGTCATTTGCTTGTTTATTATAGCGCAAAGTTTTTGTGGAAAAGTATGACATGATATCTAATAAACTCGCACTGACGATTAAGGTATTATTAACAATAATAGTTTCAATCGGTATCAATCATTACTAACTGTTGATTTTTCTAATTTAAATGTCTCTGTTTTTGATGAAGGTTTCTTAGTTGTTTTCTTTTGTCATGAGATGAAAAACAATTTTTGCTCATCCTAAAAGTTCTGCGCTTAAATAGTCTGACGGCATTCTTGAATGTATGCATTATTTGGAACTTTGCATGATACCAGAATTCCACCCAGATAGAAAATATTTCACCTTAGATTCCTCATAAAATCCGAAAGATATAGGATAAGACCTTCTGTAGCCTA
This sequence comes from Uloborus plumipes, assembly GCA_038373865.1. Lineage (NCBI taxonomy): Eukaryota > Metazoa > Arthropoda > Arachnida > Araneae > Uloboridae > Uloborus > Uloborus plumipes. The sequence goes on from JAXGGA010001113.1 coordinate 14,374, forward strand.
TTTGTTAATTAATTTACTTACCTTGCGTGAACAGTTTCTTCAAATTTAATAAATGCTTTAACACATCAAAAACTCTATCTAGATTTTTTTCCCATCTTGATTTCTGCTCATTCTTTCTTATGTTGCAATCTAAACAAGTCTCTATATTTCTTAAGCAATACATCAATAGCCCCGTTGTGACATCCTGAGACTGTAATTTCGTCAATAGATAACACGAGAAAACATGAAAAACCGCAAAAAATTACAAACCATGAACTCTGCTGTCAATATTATTTCATTGTTATTTTATTAATAAAATGTTTGTATCCGTTTTTCAGAAACCAATTTCTAAATATTTGGCTACAAATTCCTAAATATTTGACAAATAGCTTGTATCTTGGGAACCAAAACACAGGAAAAAAAGAAAACTTTAGTGACGGATAAATGAAGAGGCAATTATTAGCTGCAACCCCGGCAGAGATTGCTACCGACTTGTCGAATTCGACTTTGCGGCTGTTTTGGGAAGTTCTAAAACGTGATTTTCGATTCGTATAACATTGAACAAAACGGGAGACACGGATCTATTTCGCGAAACACAGTTAGCCAGTGCACTGTAAAAAATTAATGTTGTTTTTACAGTATAATACAGCTAATTTTATAGTAATAAACTGAAAATTGCTAATCTTACAGTTATAAACCGTAAAATTGCTAATTTTACAGTGATAAACTGTAAAACTACAAATTTTACAGTAATAAACTGTAAAACTGCTAATTTTACTGTAATAAACTGTAAAACTGCCAATTTTAGTTTATTACAATGCATTTCACAGTTTTAAGCTAGAACCTCTGTTGCCAGTATTATACTGTTATTTTTACAGTATAATACAGTTAAATTTTACTGGAATAAACTGTAAAATTGCTTATTTTACAGTAAGAAACTGAAAAATTGCTAGTTTTACAGTTTATTGTTGTGCATTTTTAGTTTTAAATTGGAACCTCGGCTGCCAGTATTATACTGTAAAAACAACAGTTCATTTTTTGCAGTGTGGGCCCTAGGTTGGGTACCACTTTTTCAACCTAAAATTGCTTAAACACTTCTCGAGAAATAATAGGGTGAAAATATTGTCTGATTTTTCAAGTTTTATGAGGCTTCCTTTAAAGAATGACAATTTGCTATTCCAAAACCTTACATGGCTCGTAGCATTGTTGAAAGCTCTCCATTATCTTAAACGCTTTAAAGACAATGAATGCAAAAACATTCAGCTCATATTCTATATAAAGTTTCTTTAATTAACTTTCAGTTTTATTTATTGTTGATGGTGAAATGACTGCTTCTGAACTTTGTTTTTCTCTACTATTATCATTTTGCAGGCTCCGGTTACATAGTGCTCTTTGGTAAATTTTAATGTTTAAATTTTTTTCGATATAAATATGAGCCTTCTGAGGTGGGGTTTTTCCTTTTAAAAATCTTTTGATCAAAAGACGCTAAATATATCTTCATTATATTATATTACGTTACATAAATAATGTTTTGATGGATTTTTAAATAAATTCGCTTCAAGTATAAAAGAAAAGGAAAATTTAATATTTTTAACATCTTGGTTAAGGGCCCTGTGTCTACTAGATGCTTTTTATAGTGATTTTTTTTAAAAAGTGAAATTTAAAAACTGCGACCATAAAATTTTGTCAAAAATCCAAAGTTAATTAAAATTTTCATATCTAAAAACGTTAAATTGAGAATCCAGTAAACAAATAATAACGAAAAAACTTTACATTTATCTCTTGGAGGTTTACAATTTTATAGAAATGTGCCTTTTAGCTTCCAATTACAGAAATATATTCAAATATGTTGTTAAACATACGTATTATCCAAATAATATGTAAAACAAATAATATGCTATTACCCATTTTGGGACATCTTTTACAACAAGAAAATACACTCCTTCTCCGATGACTCCCACACCAGCAACAATGAAAAGAATTCCTAAACTAATGCATGCCCTGTAAAATAGTATATATATATTATATATACACACATTAAATTCTTTTTCACACAATAACAGATGTCCTTTGAAAAACTCTTCATAGTTATTTTAAAAAGAAAAACATTATGAAATTATTTAACCTTTTATCTATACTGATGTGGTTCTTATGAGTACCAATCACTTTAAAACTTTATAGCACTACGACTATTAGGTACTTATATTCTGATGGTCAGGCCCGTCATTTAGGGGGGGGGCAGGGGGGTCAATTACCCCCCCCCCCGGATTTCAGAAATCAATGTATTAAATATAAGTGGGCGTGGTTTCTGCTGTTTTCCGATGAAATTGCTTTGTATTTTCACCCTTTGCCCCGCCCCCCTGGAAAAACTTGAAAAGACGTCCTGCTGATGGTACACCTTTAGAAACATTCTTTTAACTCCACTTTTTCATGATAGATAGGGAGATTTTTTTGACGCAATTCTTTTATCGATATGGCAGCTAAAAACATTTTTTTTGAAGAAATTTTCAGTAGTTCATAATATGGTAGATAAAGGGGTAAAATAGCCTTTTTATAGAAGGAACGTTTTAATATAATAATAAGTACACTTATTGATCGTAAGAGCAGCTATAAGGACTTCGAGCGAAATAGAACTTGCTGAAGTAAAAGAATAACTTTTTATGATCTTAGAAAAGTTTTAACGGATTTTTTTTCATACGAAAACTCTGTATTTCTTGAAATAACCAAAGGGCACCTCTTTCTGTAAGTGATTAAAGCTAATCAAAGCAGCATTTGTTCACAGTAAGAAATTTTCGCATCTATTTCCGCATCCCTCAAAGAAATAAAAAGAAAAAATGTATTTTTTTATTTACTTAACATATAAAACTTTTGACTACTTAACGCATTAGTGCTTAAAATTAAATATTACGTTTAGTTCGAAAATGTGGATCAGCGTCTAAGCTCGTGAAGTGCAGAACTGAGATTTAATTGCTTGAGCATTGTAAGGAGAAAATGATTCCCAATCCTAACTCGGGACTTACTCATCATAGTTTAATTTACACCCTTTTCAGTAAAATAATGAAACTTTACAGCTCTTCGAAGTATGATTAAATTCGTAGCAAACAACCAAAAGCTCATTTTTGCGTTTGCTTCTGCATTTGGATACAAGCACACGGCTCACAAAAAATGGATTTTACGATTGGATAATAATACTGGTGTATTTTGTAGCTTGTTTTCAATTCAAATACTTTAAATGTGTAGTTATTTATATTTTAAAAACATTTATCAATCGTTTTATGGTTAAATAGTAATTTACATTAATTAGTGTAAATTAAACTAATTTGAAACCAAATCAGTTAAAATTTAGAGTAACAAAATTAAATGTCTACTTAAAATGAAAATATTTACTTGATCTCTCTTGACAGGGAGAGCGTCCTATAAGGAGATCCAAAATATCGCCAAATAACTATGAGAGATGATAATAAATCAAGAACACAATCAGCCTGAAAATAAAGCGTTAATGCATGAGCATGTAATATATACTGCATTAAAAAACCTAATATTAGCTATTCTCCGCACCTTATGCTATTCTATGACAATTTATGTGTTACTAATATTTTTAAAAAATTGTTTTAATTTTATTTTAAAAAGTTATTACTTTTCGGGGAAATTAACTGTTTAATTCCGAGAATAAGGATTCTTAAGACTTTATGCGTAGCCAAGTTAAATATAAAGTAAATAAGTCTGGAGTCAGATCAGGCGCGCACCCAGGAGGGGGCTTTGGGGGCTTAAGCTCCCCCTATGACAAAACTGGACTTGAAGCCTTAAGCATCAACGACATTTTAAATTTTTCCACGGTGTCAGAAAAGATTCAAGTCATTAATAACTCAATATATACTACACTTCGAATCCAATTGAAATAACAAGTACGCACACGTATAACATGTACCTTGTCTTTTTTAAAGTCTAGGGGAACGTGGGTAAATTCTCACTTATAAAAGACCGCTCCTCCTCGTCTACAATTTCCAAGAAACCAAGGCATTGTTTTCAATTAAATCATTCATTGTACATGTGCAGACGGATGATGCACGAGAATGGGGCCTCAGCAAAGCATAGAACTTCAAATCACAGAGCGTCTCACCATCAAAACCAAAATAATTTTAATTTCGAGGATTTGTCATGGAAAATCATGATGTTTCGCAGTGGCGAATTATAGGTTTGAAGGATCGTCATAATGAAATTTTTAAAGCTCCTTTCTGTCAAAAACAGAATTCTATAAAACATTTTTCATGCGCATTTTTTGAATCCATTTCATAAAAGCCCCCTATGGTCGGGGGGGGGGGCAATTGCGACATGATTAGCCCGCCACTGATTTTCTGAGAAACATGCTTGATAAAAAGTTAAAACAGATTATAAAGAATATAAAATGGTATTAAAAGAAAAGGAAGTATGAAAGAGAGAGAGAGGGAAAAAAACAGAAAAAAGTGACCGAAGGGTATCTTTGCATAATAAACAAATTAGTCAAAAAAAAAAAACTTACACTAAAGCCACAAACTTCTGTACTTCTAACCAATGAAGGCACTGGAAGGGAATTAAAAATTTCAATACAGAAAACCAAAATAGTTAACTGAAAAATCTTTTCCTATTTTCTCCATTTTGATTTGGAATAAAAATATTAAAAAAACGTAGCTAAGAAAATGGGAGGAAGGGGGTATCCGAACCTAATTCCTCTCTTTTTTCGGCGTTGAAGTTAGAAAGGAGTTATAGTTTTAGAGCTTCAAGTCTTGAAAGAAAAATTCCGGGAGAAAGTCTGAAAGTCCTCATTGAAGATCGTCTAATAATTGGTTTTTGGAACATGAATTTCTAAAAATTTCCGGAGGTGAAAAGCGAGCCCCATTATGGAATTTGGCCTACAGTTTTGCTTTTAAAACTTTAATTTCAAAAAATTAAAAAAAAAGCCCCCTCCTCCCACGAAATAATAATGATAAAAGGTCTTAAATTTTGTTTCTGGAACTTTAATTACGAAAAACTGCTGGTGCAGAGTACATGAATCATATCGCTATGGCTACCGATAAATGGACTATAACCACATTTTTAAGACTTCAAATTTTGAAAACTTTCCTGAGGAAGGCCTCCGAACTCTTAACATCGACAACAATGGAACCGCATTTCTCTAAGCTCAGTTTCGGGGAAAATATCCTGTGGAGAGTTCCACATTCCATCCATTCCCATAACGTCATCAAAGATGGTCTACAATGACATTTTTAAAACTTCAATTTCAAAAAATGTTCGAGGAAAGATCCCGAAAATCGTTTAAAATTAAGTTTTGAGATCTTTAATTTCGACAAAAAACATTCAGAGGTGAAAACCGAACTCTATGCCTTTCTCTAACATCATCAAAGATGCTATTGCGTTGTTTAGACTTCAGGTTTGAAAAATTTCGGGTTGAGAGCGGTCGAACCCTATTCTTCCTAAGATTAACTGAGATAGTTATAAATTTCGTTTTTGGAATTTCAACATCAAAAAACCGTTAGTGAAGAGTTCCAAAACCCCCATTCATTCTCCTAACATTTTCAAGAGGGCCTACTATGGTGTTTTTTGGACATCAATTTCGAAAATTTACAATGGGCCCCTGACTCGTGCTTTTCCTAAGATTAGTCAATGTCTCTCAAACTGCGCTTTTCGAAGCTTAATATAGAAACATTCCTAAACCTCACCCCCAAACAATTGCCAAAATGGCGTGCAATAATAACGTTTTTAAGACTTCAAATTTTGAAAAAATATTAGATGAGGGCCGGCAAGTCTCAAATCTCCCTAACATGACCAAAAGTTGTCTAAATGTTGTGTTTTTGAGATCACTTTTCAGAAATTTTTCCGGGGAGAACCCATGAACGCCCTATCAGTATGTTTGAATATTCTACTTTATGTCTTTGTTCATAATGATCGTATCATAACGCTATTCTCGTGAGTGCATTAATCACCCCATCTTCAGTAAGGTTGGAAGATCCTCATAGTATTTACCATTTATTTTCTTACATAAACACAATTTGATAAATAAGTAAAAAATTCACATAAAATTTAACAGAAGCAAGAGAGCTTCCAATCAAAAAAGCAAAGCTTTACACTATTATTTCGGAAAAAATAAGTAAAAAGAAAGAAGGGGGGGGGGGCAATCTATTAAAGTTTAGTATTTTCTCGATTTTAAAATTTTAATCCAATGACCTCTGGATATGAAAGGGGTAGGGGTGCTTGATGTCAGAAATTAGCCCCCCCTTAAGTTAAATCCTGGGTGCGCCCCTGAGTCAGATCAAACAAATTTTACATTTTTATTTGTAACTAAGCTAGTTTTCACCATTTTTAAAAGCTATTGAGATTGTTTTTAAAAAAATTTTCGATTTGAAAAACAATTTTTTACCACCAAAAATTAATGATTACAAAACCCTTCTATTTCGGCATATTCCCATTACCGTTGGGGAAGATGACGTAAGTCAAATTGCCAAAGGGGGAAGATGCCGTACATGATTTTTTCGCTTCAACTGCTGTATACAATGTATTTCATCGAATCACCTTTTTCCGACATTTCGATGCAGTTTTCTAGGTATATGTTTCCAGTTGGATCATTGTTTTCCCCAGATTGTGTCAAAAAGTTACGGCATCTTCCCCGAACAAAAATATGACGTCTCTTCCATTTAACACTATTTAGTGTACTTATCAGAGCTGTAAAAATGACAAAATACTATAAAAACACTCCTTAATGTTGCGATAAATCAAAACTAATTTGCGTGTGAGCTAATATTTAGAAAAGTGCCAATTTGAGTCCCAAGTGAATTTTCACTAGTATTTCAATACCTAGTTAAAAAAAACAATTTTCCCCAGAAAGAAGATAAGGTTTTGCTTTCATTTCATCTAATAACATCAGAAATTTTTTTTTCTTCAGAAAATCTTGTTTTTATACATCAAAAATCAGATCGGTAACGTGTCCCCAGTAGCAAAGCTTAGCATGCAAGCAGGTCATGCGCACTTTCTAACTTCTCAAAAAAAAACGCACTTGCACAAAAAACGATTCTATCTCTACCCCTTTGTTAATATTTTACTTCATTTTTGTTTTAATTTATTTCTGATTTTCTAGTCGATGCGAAATAAGCGTGTCCCAAGTTCCGCCGTCAGAGTGGTAACAATAACTTCCGATCTATGTCTAAGCTCCCAAAATCATTTCCTGCACCTATACCACGTGATATTGAGTACCTGGTGGGATGTTTTATCGAATCGTAATTAAAAATTTGCATTTCTGCATCTAAAATCGTAGGTAAGATTTTTTAAAGTGATTTTATAAAATGTGTGTCATTTGAGTCATCAGATCGGTAACACGTTCTAAAATGCGCAGTTTTTATTATTTAAAAAAATATTTTATATATAAGTATAGTCCTTTATTGCAAGTAAAAAACCCACGTGTTTGATTTTGGTTTAGTGCGATCGACTCGGAAATAAAAAAAAACTTTGTCAGTTTGTCAGATCGGTAACAGTCAGAGCGGTAACATTGAAAAACAGCGAATATGTTACAAAACTAACTCACACGTTTCAGAATTATAAGAAGCAAAAATCTTAGGTTTTAGCCATATATATTGAATATTTTTGTTCTTAAAAAATGAAAAGCAATGAGTTTCAGTACAATTGCTTCATTTGTGGTTTGTATGACCTAACAATAGAAGTTAGTAAAATAAGAAAAATTGACACTGTAGAAATAAAGTTAATTATTATTATTTTATTTATTCATTTTTTTGGTGCTTCAATTTCTCATAACTTTACTAAATAACTAGATAATAACTAGCTTGCTAAATTTGAATTTCTGATCAAGAAATTAAATTTCGTGCAACTAATTAAAGAAAAGCAAGCAGCAGAGTTGTGTGTTGAAAAAGTTGAAGTTGTGTGTTGTTTTAAAACAAAACAAATGTTTTATTAGCTTGGATTTGGTAATCTCATAATTTATTTTATCTAAAAACCTTATCGCTCATTTTTATTTCCAAGAAATGCTTTTTTATAATGAAATTTGATATTTTAGCCTAATATATATATTTTAATATAATTATCTTAATTCTATGTTAAAAATGCAAGGAAATGATATCATATTTGGAGATGTTAACGAAGACTGAAAGCATAAACTCAAATATGTAGCTCATATTAACATAAGATCTGTAACATTCATCAGATCTGTAACGGCTTAAAAGTGAGTAATCTAAGGAGGGGGTAAATAACTTCCTTGACCTCCCCCCATTTATTTTCTTGCATTTAGACCCAGTTTTGACTTAAAATCCAATATTAGTTTTTTTCTGCAAAACAATTTTTTTTTTCAGAAAACTCCAACTTCAAATTGGCACTTTTCTAAATATTGGCTCGTGTATTCTTAATGTATAATGCTCCTTCAGTCTAACTGACTGGCTAGCAGTGTTTGTTAATACTTTTGGGTGAAACACGTAAGGCAACTTTCCCAATACGGCGTCTTCCCTCAATCTACCTTACTTCAACATTAAATTATTTATCTAAATATGTAACGAAATTATTCGGATTCAATTTATATTAATGTTGTATATCCAGTAATTACAGTTAATTATCATAGACGAGGAATCATCCGTCGTCCTGAGCTCACTTTAAAAACCTTCCTTTGCGATTTTCGTACATTTTTGCTTTTTCATCTTTTAATTTTAATGCCTCAGACAATTAAATCACTTTCGATATTATAGTTTTGATCTACGCAGCATTAAAATACAGCAAAATAACATTAGGCTGTAATACTTTCAAGTCAGAAATATATGCCTCCTTAAAAAAAAAAAAGAAAGAAAAACAGTCCAGAGAAAGAAATTTTCAGTTATCAGCACAAAAACACAATTTTCACGTTTTAACAAACTAATGTAGATCTTGAAATATTTGCTGATTGTATATATATATTGCTATATTAATTATTTAAAAGGCAGTTCTCGAATCTGCTGCTACTGCTTTGTACTGCGACTGTGTAATTAACAGTCAAACCTGTATGCTAGCGTTACTAGTCTTTTTGCATATAATTTTAACTAGAATTGAATTTAAACTCTTGTAAAGTGAAACTCTTGAAAAACAAAATTACTTAATAGATTATATTTTAAAATTTTAGATTTTAGGAACAAAATTGACAGCTTCAACTTTACAGTCATGTTTTCTTGGTCAATTGTTTTTATTTTCTTTTACATTCCACTTTCTGACTATTCTTCTTGTATGTGTATATAGTTATGAAAGTCTCTATGTAAAGTGTTGATTTTATATGTTCGTGCTATTTAATAAATTGACTCCAGAGGAGGACTTCCCATATTTCAGTTGAGCATGCTATTCACAGTGTAAAACTTAATTTTAACCTTTAAGCTCCGAACCAGTTCCTATAAAATTTACATGTTTATGTTTACTAAAATTAAATTTCAAAAATACTCACCGCAAATGCGAAAGTGGCTGGACTATGCCTTAATTTTGCGAAAACTACAATTGAAAAAAAAAGAACTATTATATATTTTATAGACATTGAACTAATATTTGATAAAACTAATTACATTTGCCAAAATTGAAATAACTACTCAAAAGAAGTGATGAAATCTGTTTTCAACGACAATAATATTTTCCCGAAAAAAAGAGTCATAATAAAGCCTCTTAAACCATGCTAAAGGCAGCAGTTGTCTAACACTATTGGACTAACTTATTTCACACTGAAAAATGATTTAATTAAATTTAATAGATTGATTAGAACGTAAAATATTTCAAAAACTAACGAAGCACAGATATGTGGTTCTTAAAGTACAGTCTCCATTTCTGCAACTCTGTTTTTGCCTTTTCTATTAGAAATCGGTGTTTTGAAACCTTACTAGCATTGATTAATGCTGTATTTTGTAACACATTTAGCTGTTTTATTTCACACGTGACATTGCTACGCAAATCAATGTAGGGCAAAACGGGGTACCTTGGATCTATTTCGACTTTTTACCCTTGACGTGCATACTGCATAATTACTTGCAAAAACATAACGAAACTATTTCCTCTCCATACATTAGCCCTTCGCATCATTTTAATCACTTAAAACTATGCGTTGTAAGTTATCAAACTTAGTGTTTCAAATAGATTGCATATTTTGCGCTTAGTAATAAAAATGAAAAAACTTTTGATGCAAGACTTTTCAATACATGTTGTCTCAAATTTGTAGCTTTATTGGAAGTAACTTAATAGCATTGAGAAATGCGGTAGTAAATATTCAAACTACACGTGTATTGTTTCCATCTCACTAAAAGTAAAGCTACAAATATTATAGATCCCCAAGGTTCAGTTATATTTCAAAGTATACCACTTTACACTGCTGCTTAAGAAATACACTAGGTGGCCAAAAGTATCCGGACACTTTCAAAAATTCACATTTTTACATATAGCTGGAGAAATAAGAGACCAATTGTTCTTTAACTTTAGTCATACAAAATATAGGCTTCGCCGAACATTTCCAAGTTGAAATTAAATTACCCTTGTATTTGGGGGACGATAAGAAGGGGGGTCGAAAGAATAACCGCTTTTTGACCATAACTCTTTGAAAATAGCTGGGAATAAGCTATGCATTTCAGTAATTAATTAGCATACTATGTATAATTACTATACAACTTCAAATGAACACACCACTCTTACTTCCGAAGATATGAAACATTTTTTAAAAAACGGCAATTTTATTTGAAGGGTTTTTGCTCATAACACGCAGAGTTTTTGATCAAACCTTATCAAAACTTCAGGAAAGATGACAAAATACAAGAGAAAGAACATACTAAAACGGTTTTTAAAAATATTAAAAATCCGATGAGATATGAACGTTAAAAGGAAAAAAAATTTCACGGCGCATGCGCGAACGACAGAAATTTATAACTACAAAAATATTGTAGCCTGGTATATACTGCATCTTATAAAAAAAGTTCCAGTTGAATATCATGAAAATTGAAAAAGATATCAGCGGTCTAGTGAGCTGTATTTCATTCATTCGCTGACAATACATACATAGTGAGGGTCTGTCCACAAAGAGCTATTTTTAAAATAAAGGTTATTTCGTCATCGTTCAAAATCAACGTTTCAGGGGGTCTCCGTATACTTTTGGCCACCTACTTATAAGGTCTTTTTGGCCGAATGGGCGAAATGTGACTTCTATGCCAAATATAAATTTTTAAACAGTATACAATTTAACATTGAAAAATATGCTCGATTGTCCCCACACTATTTGTGAACTACCCCTCTCCATTAGGGTGGAGCGAAAAACAAAAATTTTGGAATTTTTTTCTGTAATACCCGGCAAAAGCTGTGCATGCGTAAGTACAAAACACGTGTAAAATATTATCAAGTTTGAACAACTCCTTTAGGGTCCTACCAGGGCTTGAATTTCTCTAAAAATATGAAAAAATGTCAATTTTCAAAGATTTTTTGGAAAATATAAATAATCACCATTTTTGTTCGATAACCATTAAAATGCTTCCTTTTAACACTCCTTTCATGCATATTCAAAATTATTTACATTCTATTCAGTATTAAGTTCGTACATAAACCGTAAAGTTCCGTAAAATAAACCAAAAATTGACTTTTTTTACCATTTTTTGCACATAGCAATAATTCTTCTTTTGTAATCCAGATTCTATTTTTTGCAATGAATGGGCAAAATGCAGCTTTTAGTTGTAAATGCAATTATAATTCGTTACATTAACAGCCCAGAACGCACCATAAGGAGGTAGCTGCATTTCGGGTGTCATTCTGCCTTTCCCATCCACCCAGCCACATTATTTACATATTTTCAACATATTTATGCCCATGCAATTTCTTTCTGATGTTAAACAGGTTTCTCCTTTTGAATCAAAGTTTGAAGTTAGACTTATGACTCAGTTTTGGCATTGGTGATTGCGAGCCATAAAGTTTTTCATTTAAATTTATATCTTGTCTTTTCCTTCAATAGCAGTCTACAGTCTCACTCACCAGTTTTAAACCCTTAAAACAGTCGGAGTGTAGAAGAGGTATACTTAATGAATCACTGATAAAGTGCAACTTGTTTTTGAAAAGTTAACTTATTAACGATGCAAGAACTCGGTGGAAGATACCAAAGCTTTAAACAGGGATAAAAGTACTTGATGCACATTGTCAATGTAATACAGAAAGAAAAAAGTGACCCTGATCTCACTATCAAAAATTGGAGACCTTTCAGTCATTGGCTTTCATTAATTCGAGTTAACAGAGTTATGAAGCTGTTGATTTTCAAGCGGAGTTTCTAATGAGATAAAGATACTTCTCAGTTATATCATTAAAAAATACGCTTCTGTATAGTTCAAGAAATTAGAAATTTAAAAAAACAGAAAGAAAATTTCCATGGAGCTGTAATTATATTAAAAATTACACATTCTATAAAAGTTTAAAACTATAAGAATAAATTGGCTGGTTAACGCGTGTAAACTTTCCTCCAATTAATGATGTCAATTAAAAAAATTTCATAGTTTGAACTTTCAAAATTTAATATTGGTCATAAAAGTTCTCATTTAGTTATCAAAGTGTTTTCTGATGTTGTATGCCTTTCTGTAATCTAATTCCTTTACAGTTTGACTATCGTCCACTGCCGTGCATGGCCAATTACAAGTTCTCAAAATTAACAAAGCAGGCATTTCTTCGAATCAGCGGATCCACGAAGAAGAGAAGATCATCAATTAAATGAATTATAGATTGCGTAACTTTCATTATACATACAATTCCATGTTTCACGGAAATTTTCTTTCTTTTTTTAAATTTCTAATTTCTTGAACCATTATAATATTTAAAGATATTACTGACGAGTATCTTCATCTCATTAAAAATTCATCTTAAAAATTAACAGATTCATTACTCTGTTATCTCGAATTAACGAACGCTAATGACTGAAAGGTCTCCGATTTTTGATAGTAAGATCAGGATCATTTTTTTCTTTCTGTATTACATTGACAATGTCCATCAAGTACTTTTCCTCTTTTTTAAATCCGTTTTTAAAGCTTCGATATCTTCCACTGAGTTCTTGCAACGTTAATAAGTTAACTTTTTAAAAACAAGTTGCAATTTATCAGTGATTCATTAAGTATACCTCTTCTACACTCCGACTGTTTTAAGGGTTTAAAACTGGTTAGTGAGATGGTAGACTGCTATTGGAGGAAAAGACAAGATATGAGTGTAAATGAAAAACTTTATGGCTCGCAATCGACAATGCCAAAACTGAGTCATAAGTCTAACTTCAAACTTTGATTCAAAAGGTGAAGCCTGTTTAACATCAGAAAGAAATTGCATCCGGAAATACTTGTTGAAAATATGTAAACAACGAGGCTGGGTGGATGGAAAATGCAGAATGACACCCGAAGTGCAGCTACCTCCTTGTGGTGCGTTCTGGGCTGTTAATGTAACGAAATATAATTGCATTTACAACTAAAAGCTGCTTTTTCCCCATTCATTGCAAAAAAATAGTATCTGGATTACAAAAGAAGAATTGTTGCTATGTGCAAAAAATGGTAAAAAAAGTAAATTTTTGGTTAATTTCACGGAAATTTACGGTTTATGTACGAACTTAATACTGAATAGAATGTAAATAATTTTGAAGATGCATGAAAAGAGTGTTAAAAGGAAGCATTTTAGTGGTATTAGAACAAAAATGGTGATTATTTATATTTTCCAAAAAATTTTAGAAAATTGACATTTTTTCGTATTTTTTGGGAAATTCAAGCTTTGGTAGGACCCTAAAGGAGTTGTTCGAACTTGATAATATTTTACACGTGTTTTGTACTTACGTATGCACAGCTTTTGCCGGGTATTACAGAAAAAAATTCCAAAATTTTTGTTTTTCGCTCCACCCTACTCTCCATTTATGAATTGACTGCAAATGAATGAATTACAGCTCACTAGATCGCTGATATCTTTTTCAATTTTTACGATATTCAACTGGAACTTTTTTTATAAGATGCAGTATACACCAGGCTACAATATTTTTGTAGTTATAAATTTCTGTCTTTCACGCATGCGCCGTGCAAAATTATTTCCTTTTAACGTTCATATCTCATCGGATTTTTAATATTTTGAAAAACCGTTTTAGTATGTTCTTTCTCTTGTATTTTGTCATCTTTCCTGAAGTTTTGATAAGGTTTGATCAAAAACTCTGCGTGTTATGAGCGAAAACCCTTCAAATAAAATTGCCGTTTTTTAAAAAATGTTTCATATCTTCGGAAGTAAGAGTGGTACGTTCATTTGAATTTGTACAGTAATTATACATAGTATGCTAATTAATTACTGAAATGCATAGCTTATTCCGAGCTATTTTCAAAGAGTTATGGTCAAAAAGCGGTTTTTCTTTCGACCCCCCCTTTTTATCGTCCCCCAAATGCAAGGGTAATTTAAGTTCAACTTGGAAATGTTCGGTGAAGAATATATTTTGTATGACTAAAGTTAAAGAACAATTGATCACTTATTTCTCTAGTTATATCTAAAAATGTAAATTTTTGAAAGTGTCCGGATACTTTTGGCCACCTAGTGTATAAGAACATTTGCAAGCGCGTAAAAAAGTGAAGATATGAAATGTTTGCAAGAAATTCTGCTTTAGAGAAAGCAGAATGCATTGCATCATAAAAAAAGAATTTGTAAATTCTATCATCTACATTTTTCGTAAATTATCAATGAAAAATCGCAGTTAAGAATACATTAATAGAAAATGTTCGGTAAGTTTTCACAGTGTATAAAGAAAATAATAAAAACGCTAAAAAAAATTGACGATCTATACTACAAATGAGACAATAAGCACGCAATCTTATTTAACTAATAACGAATTCACACATATGAGCTACTTTTTCCAATGTCTATCATCGTAGAAAAACCTTAATCGTTGATAATTAATTGATCAAAATACTCTGAAATTAACTGAATTCGGCTAACTAAAAATTGCTTAAATTGAGCATGTTTTCAATAAATTAATTCATCTTTTTCTAGTTTGTCAACCAAAATTTCAATCGAGGTGATATGGAGAGCTTATATCTTAATTCAACTGTACAGCCAATGAATGGACTAGAGTTTTAAAATGGATACAGTTGCCTTTTTCATATAACGCACACCAGAAACTAATTGATTTCACTCCTACATTTTATCATAAGTCTTGCCTTGTGACAATCATTGTTACATTTTTTTATGTTTTGCTTTGGAGTTACAAATGATTTAGTTTAAACACAATACAGATTACTTACTACACACGATCAAAAAAAGTATGTCAGTTTTCTTATTGTAAAAAATATTTTTTCCTGTTGCAATAATTTTATTGCTCAGTCGATTTTGTAAACAATAATATGACACATTTGTTTTAGTTGTTTTAATCACATTGAAAAAAAAAAAAGTTTGTATCTTAAGAACCATTTAAAATGCTTGCTTCAGAAAAATCATTACTGCCGCTGTGCAATGACTTTCTTCAATGTCTATGTATTCTCTGAGCTTGAAATAACTATACGTGTTAACTCAAAATATTTAAACTCTTTTTATTCCCCCCCCCCCTTTCTAACAGGTTATTGATAATTGTTCAGAAATTGATATTAAGTGAAAACTCGAAACTTGTCCATGAAATCAAGGCTTTCCTGGATCTGACCATACATGAGTTCACCTGGAATGAAATGTATGACCGTAGTCGACCAAAATTGTCTGTTATAACTTTTCCCCCCTCCATTCTCCTTCCTGCACTTTTCGTGAAACATCGAGGTAATCTATTAATTTACTAAATTTTCGTTTGCACTTTTCCAGTTAGTATTAGTGTTTATATGTATAGTGTTGGTATCATTTTTCTCTTTTCTATACTCGTTCTACGTCCTCTCTATGTAACTTACTCTATCTACGTCCTTTTATAAATCCCTTCTCTTTTTGAAGCTTTTGCATTAATTAAAAGTTAATAATGTTTTACTTTTTAAACGCAAAATATTAATTTATTAGAATACGAAAATAGTTGATAGAATTTCTGAAGAATGGTAATAATTTCCTTAAAAGTTCGCTTGGAGGTTCCTTAAAATACTCCCATAACTTAAGTAAAAACAACTAAAGGGAAAAAAAAAGGTTAAAAAAATTATTTCATCAGAATATAAATTTGCCAAAGTAATCATGCACAAAAAACTAGGGAAAGTCATGATATGGAAAATGTTCTCTTAAATAGTTATGCATAATTTATTAATTCATATTTATAAATCTCTACCAAGTATAGCAGCTGTTTTGAATACAACATATTCACATTAAACTTGTTTAGTAATTTTTGTTTTATAAATTGTTTCCGACAAACAATTTTATTTTTTTTTATTGATAATCGTGCTGGGTTATTGGGGTTTAGTATTTAACCCAAAGGAAAGGGAAACCATCTGTCAACAATACAGTTTGATGAAACACGATGTTTACGGGTCAAAGTGGGAGAGAGGGAAACCCTAGTTGTACCTCTAAAAGTATTACTTGCCCTAAGACCCTTCTCTGCTTTAGCCAGACCCCGTTAACAGGCGCTTATATGTATCAGTTTTTAATTAACTAAACAAGTTTAAGCACAATTATCTTGCTCTCACACTGTCCTTGGAGAAGACTCCGAGAACAGCTTACTCCGATACGAATTTTTAAAAAATAGTAAAATAAAATAGAATAAAAAAGAAAACAAAATAGAGTAACAATGTTAAAATGCTTAATTTCTTTGAATTGTAAATGCTCCTATTTTAAAACATCTCTTTGAAAATATTGCAAAAAATAAATTTCTGAGCTTGCACTATATGCGCAATCAAGCGCACGTGTCTGATCAGAGACAGTGGCCAAGCTCTGAATCTGTATTCAACAAAACTTGAATGGGTGTTTTCGTTGAAGGTCTTCCAGACATCCTATTTCATATGCGTATCTTGTAGTTCGGTTGACACGCAAAGTCACCTGATTAGATAGAAATAAGTAAATTCAAACTAAAAATGAAGATCATACGCAGGAATGTTATTTACAAACGTCGTCTGTCAAGCGATTTTGTTTCATTTTACTATTTCTTAGTAATCTACTTTCACTTTAAAAGATTCCTTAATATTTATAAGCAATAATGACCGAATTGTAACGCCCCTACAAGCATATTTCGTGCAATAAAGACCAGAAATATGCTTTAAATAAGAAGTTTAGCATATTTTCAAGCTTCTACTTCATCCTTGGAATATAACTTTTTATCATTGAGTTCACCATTATTAGTCTCTTCATTTTTTCTACATTTCACTTCTCTAAAAGAAATTTCACTATCGTAGAAAATGTTAAAGAATATTTCCGCTCCTTGAAATATCGCTGGCTATATATTTCCTCGTAACATAGTACTAAAACTTACTTTTTAAAGGTAATACGATGTAATTTCTATACTTAAGACGTCGGATAATTGTACTTAGAAAAAGAGAAAAGTTCTTTTAAATTTGATTTTATTTAATTGATTCTTCTTTAGTAAAAAGAGCTTTTATTTACGTTTTGCTAATACAATAATAATAATAACAATAATAATTTGCAATATTACAATGTACATTCATTAAAATCAAGAAATTATTTGTTATCATGCATATGAGCGAAAAATTGACCGACTCCAACCATGAGAAATTTAGAGCCTTCAACTGTGATTCTGCCTATTGACTTCGACTGACGACTCCATTTTTGACTCCGACTCCAAAATCGAATCCTCTATTCGGACTTTGACTCCGCAGCCATAGCAGAAATTCAGGCTCGGAAAAAATGACTGACTCTTACTCTTAAAAGAAAGAACTGTGCAAATGATTTATTTTTCACTTATTTATTTGTTTTATCTTATTTATCATTGTTTTGATGCGTTTTCTATTTTAATTCTTTTATCAAAACAATCAAAGAATTTTTCTATGAAGGAACTATAATAGCTGAATTGCTTAAAAGATGCTACACCTTTATGTATTCTTTTGTTTACTTATTCCGTGCCTATTTCATCAGATGAGAGAGGCATATTTTGTTTTTAGAAATCAGCTTTATGTGCTGAAAAGGTATGTGTGACTTAATTTGCAGTCTTCGATAAGAGAATATTGATCGCATGCTAAAATGCCAATGTCGGTATGCGGAAAAGTAGGCTCATTTAGTTCTTGACAGAACTTCTTGTTAAAACCTGTGAAAAAACATTCATATTTTCCATTTTCAAAAGTTATGTATTCTGTAGTGATTTTTAACATAAAAAAAACATTTTATGTACACATGCCATTCAATTAATTCTGAAATAAATATGTTCTGCACAGTTCTAAGTTTCTCTTACAATTCCGCATAGTATATGGGTCCAACAACAACGGCCGCAAGGTCACCGGGGGATAAAAACAATTACCTTAGAGACTGGTTATTTTAGGAGAAGAATACTTTAAAAGCTTATAATTTGCTGAATTTTCACATAAATTCTGAAAAATAATTTGTCTGACGCCTAAAATCTTTTCGAAGAAACGAGGGAGTAAAATTCCTGGTGTCATCGTCTAAAACTGTGTTCTCTTATCAGACCGCATAACAGATTGTTAAAACCAGACAAAAAGTAAAACTAATCTCAACCAAAATGAAAGAACTAAATAAATAAACGAAATAATGCAAGTTTTTTGGAAAACAAAAAAGAATATAGACCTTGAGATGTAACGAACATTTTGACCTTGAGCGTGACTGCTTATTTTGCATACATTATTAATGAGATGAAGAGAATATTTAGTCCTCGACCAAATGTTCGGGTTATGACCTAACTCCAACTCTAATAAATGTTTAGTCCTTTTCACTGACATTTTTTTCATTAATATCACTTTTTGGCTACATTGAACATTAAAAATAGGCCTGAGCTAAGCCTGATTGGCGCCGTCGTACCAATGTCAAATGAACTTTTTTTGAAAATTAGTTTTATTACTAAACAGATTATATGTAAATGTGTTTCGGAAAATTGCGTTTTACCTTTTTGTTATTCTCCTTAAAGCATCGATAGCTAAAGTATTCTTGGAAAATTTGATTAATTTTAAAGTCGTGATCTACTAAGCCTTTGCCCTTCACTATATTTCCTCTTTTTACTAAATATTCGTAGCCAAACAGATCCCCTCCTCCCGACATATGAGAAAAAAATAAAATCAAAAAGTGCTGGCAAAAATGGCAGCATTGTTGTTCTTAAAATCACTCAGAAAGTTGCGGTTAAAAGAATTTTGCCTTATTTCTGAAACACTGAGGGCCTGGCTACACAGCAGCAGAAAACCGACCGAAACCGAAGGCAGAAACCGAAAATCTGGGTACTTTCCATTTCCTTTAAATTCCAGGTACCAGGATTTTTAGTTTCTGCTTTCTGTTTCGGTCGGTTTTCTGCTGATGGGAAGCCAGGCCCTTAATTTTGTTCCCTGTTCCATTGCCACCTGATGCTGTCATTTGTGTTGCCTCTTAAAGTGTTTACATTTTTCCAATGTCGATCTCAATAATTTCGCAAACTTCTTTTTCTTTTTGTTTCTTTATTTGTTTCCTCCTTCTTCATTTATTTATTTATTAATTTTAGGGAGAGCGTGTTCGTTCGGAAGGAATAAAGCGGAGCTTTTACTGTACAGATATGTGCCGTGTGACTTAGCTTTTTTCAGCCTAAATCTGAAGGGCACGGGCATTTTGTAATCCTTAAGGTAAAATGGAATTCAAAAATATTAAAAAGTGAAACTGTTCTGAATATTATAAAAGTGCATAACAAGCAAAAGTGCTAAACTACGCAACTTCAGCTTTAGCGCGTATCACTGCAATAATAAGGCTAATTTAAAAAACCTCATTTTAAAAGCTTTATGTTGGACAGTAGACGATGCAGTTGTAAACATATATTTTTATATACACTCAGGCACATTGAAAATAGCGACCCAAGAAGAAATCGTCGGATTGAAATGAAATTTAATACACATAATGATACAGATGAGAGACTCACTTGATCTCAAAATCTAGACAAATATACTTATACAGGGTGAGCAACGACACAAATACAGGTAATCTGTACAATGTCGAAACTTGGCACCCCAATGTCGAAACCCGCACAGCTGGTGTAATAGTCTGGGGGCCATATCCTATGATAGCCGGTCCAATCTAATTGTGATGCGTGGAAACTTAACCGGCCAACGTTACGTTGATGATATTCTTCGACCCCATGTAGGACCTTTCCTAAATGGTCTCCCAGGGGCAATTTTCCAGCAAGATAATGCTCGTCCGCATACAGCAAGAGTTGCTCAAGACTTCCTACGTCATTTTCAGACTCTTCCATGGCCGGCTCGCTCCCCCGACTTATCCCCTATAGAGCATGTGTGGGATCAGCTAAAACGTCAGATGCCATCGTGTCACTCTGTGCGTGATTTGGAGTTGGCTGTTACAAATTTGTGAGCCCATCTGCCTCAGGACAACATCAGGCGTCTAATCAACTCAATGCCGGACCGTGTGGCGGCATGTATTGCAGCTAGAGGTGGTCCAACGCGCTATTGAAGTTGCTCTGTATTTGTGTCCTTGCACACCCTGTATTCGTTCAATTGTATTACGATAGCAAAAAAATCAGAAATGTTCCTCGAAAATTATGGGCAGCCAGTGTGCCTAATTTTTGTCAGTAACACGTCTGGCAAAAAAAAAAGTTTCCCGCTAAAAGGCAGTAATTTTCCTGAATTTATCTGGAATTTTGTTGATTCAGAACTTTTCCAATAAAAGGCAGTCATGATTCTGGAATGAAATCGCAACTTTCCAAGAGCACTAAGAAATTTTTATAGTGTGGCGCCTTCTTTATTTACTGGGAAGTCCCCTAGAGCATTTATCAAATATGGCCGAAGCTGAGGTAGAATTACAAGCAAATACCAAATAAATTCGCATGAGCAAAGCTACAATATCCAGATTCTGCACTCCGCGTTTGGTGATCAGTAAATCTGGAAAGGCCGTAACCGAATCGAAGGCGAACACCTAATTATAAATAGCTTAGCTTCACACAGGTAGATAAATATATTTTTCACGAGAAGGAGAAGCCTGTATTTATGTAACTTGTAACAATTCAGGAAATCTTTTCTCCAAGATACTTGTTTTTCGCAAGATATATTGGTGGAAACCAATGAAATCCCGAAATATTACTTGAAAACATTCTATAACGTTTTGAAATTTTCCTACAGTGACGCTTTATATTAAATTTCCCAAAGCATTTTCCTTTTCTTGTATAAATCATTGAAATAGGAACAACTTTTTTACACTAAAGAGCTCGACTACAAAACAAATACAAAAAAAAAAAAAAGATTTTGTCTTCTTTTTTTTTATATAAACGTTATTGGTAAAAGCATTTTTTCACATCTCAGTTAAAACAACTATATTAATTCCAGAGAAAATAACACCTAGGGCACCGGAGGGAATCGAACTCACGACCTCTGGCTTTTGAGGTGAAGTCGTTACCTCAGAACCACAGAGAAATTAGAAAGCATGGTTAATTGATAAATCTTCTTTAGATTCTTAAAACTGCGTTTGGATTGAGTTCAGGGTAGGCAGTTATCCGCTGTTTTGAATTTTTAGCAAATATGGCGGAGTATCCAAGAAAATGTCTATTCATATTTTTTAATGCTTTTGGTAACTACGAATAAGTTCGCCCATTTATTCTGTCCCTTTGTTTCCTTTGATTAGTTATTTTATCGCCTTCCTCTTCAGATAAATATTGATGTTTGGAAAATCAAATAACGTACTAAACTGAACCTCTTAAAAATCAATTGGATGCCTTATTCTGTAGGCCTTTTTTTTTTTTTTTGAAACATTGCTTTAAGTTGCAACTTAACATTTAATTCCTGACTAAAAATATTTATAGGGTCAGGTGGGGTAAATTTGGTCACGTTGTAAAATGGGTCAGGTTTTTTAGAAAATTCTTTAAAAAATGTGCAAATAATATTTTCTTCCTGCGTTGCCATTTTTATGTATTATTGACACCAGCCAACATTTTATATGCAAAATAAGGTGCAACTTCTACTTTAAAGTTACAGATACTAGCGATTAAGTGTTTTTCTTAAAAGAAGAAGAAAAAGTGGCTTGTTTGTGCCAAAGAAAGAAGCTTGGGAAACCAAATCATGGAAAAACATTCTACAAAGCTCAATTAAAATAATGTAGTAGAAGGAACGATACAAACATCTAAGATCTCAAGAACAAGTTTCTTCGATATTGGAACAAGGCGAGTCAAGCATGTGTTATATTTCTATGTATATTTAAACTTCTATTATAAGCACACTCTTTTCTACACCAATAAATAAAAGTAAAAAAGAAACTTTAAAAGCTATCAGAAGAGAAAACTACACACGTGGAGAAATACACTTGTGAAATTTTAACAAGCTCGACAATATTGAAGAGATTGCATACTGAAAAAGTCTAAAGAGATAAAAAATCAATTAAACTGACGCACAGACAAAATTAAATCAATAATAAATAAACCTTTTATTTAAAAAAAATTATAACTGAAACGAAATGCATTGATAGCAACCTTCAACAGTTGAAAAGTGGGAACAAGTAAATTTTTTTTGAGGAAAATGTCAAAAAAGTATATTTTCATGCCACCATTCCTCCCCACAATGTAGAATAACGTGCAATGAAATTTAAAAATACAATAAAAGATTTTAGTTTCCGGACAGAGATGATGTTTGGAAGTATGATGCATCGTAAACAGTGCTAGACATTTCTGGACCTGAGATGAATCAAGAGGATAATATTACTTTCCAGAAATGTTTATATACTAATTTTTTGATCATTAATGAACAAAAGTACAGCATTACTATTTAATAAATCGAGAAATTAAATCCTTCAACACATGACTCATTTTACCCCACTAATGACCTGTTTGACCCCACGCTATGGGGTAAAATCAGTCACTGACAACACCTTTTGTAACTTATTTATCTGTGTCAAGCCCGTCATTTAGGGGGGGCAGGGGGGTCAATTGCCCCCCCTGACTTTGAGAAATCAATGTATTTACCTATAAGTGGGCGTGACTTTTGTTGTTTTCTGGTGAAATTATATTGTGTTTTTACCCTTTGCCCCTCCCCCCTGGAAAAAACTTGAAATGACGTCCCTGATCTGTGTTAGTATTTTGCTTTTTCCCAGATAGTTCACTTTAACTGTATGAGGACGAGTCATTTGCATATCCTGAGCAATTTATTCACAGGCTGAATGAATATATTTTTTGCTGTCAAAGCCTGATTGTAAAATTGCTTTTTTTTTTTTGACCCATTTTACCCCACCTGACCCAAGTTTTTGAATGGCAGTTTTGCCAGTTTGCTTTTTTTTTCACTTAAATATTTAAAGTTTAAATTGAAGCGATTCTTGTTTTATTATTTTTTGCGGCATTAAATTTTCACTTGCAAATATTTAACTTTTTCTTTCCGAGTGGGTGACTCCCCCCCCCCCCTTCTTGCTCTGTGGCTACGAATCCCTTTGCCCCTTCCTAATTTGCATCCTTACAACGCCCGTGGATGTGGATACAGGAATGTATGAAACTATATTTAATGCAGTGTTTCTGTAAATCCATAAGTCTTCATAAAAGTTCAGTACAAAATATTTCAAAGTATGTCCTGCTATAAAAATTTGCATTGACTATACCAGTCTTAGTTTTTGTCTAACTAAGCTATTCCCTGTTTTTTTTCCCCAGTATTCTTTATTTTCTTCATATTTTTTTTCCTTACATGAAACAAAACTTTATCGGCAGTTTTGAAAAGGCAGGCACTATCTCACCAACTGAGCAATCAGTTAGGTTTGGATAGAAAATTCTGCAACCTTCTGATTGAACTTACATCACATGCCTTATCTATATAGGATAGTTAAACATTCTTACTCGGTCCATTAACAGCTATTTGAAGGTCAAACCATCAAAGACTAATCTTGTCTTGTGACTTGCAAATTTAACTCATACATTCCCCATTTACATTAGCTTAAACAACAATAGAGAAAAACTTACGCTTGCGTATATCATTACTTCTAAGGGGGTCCAGGACACATTTTGAAAAAAATCTTATTAAACAGTTTAGAGTTTTGAAGTTTTTTACACTGATTCACCATGTGTGGAAAAAGCAAAAGCATAACATACATGACAATTTTTTTTTTAATTTAATTTTTTCAAAAAAAAGGGGGGGTCGCTTTAAATCGCAAAAACTTAAAATATTCTTGATCAATTTTCATTTTGTTTTTCATATATGTGAACACAAATTTATAAGCTTTGATTTTTATTCGGCAATTTTAAAAATAATAATTTGAAAAAAAAATTTAAATATTTGAGTAAAAATTTCGAAAAATTCGAAGGTACTTTTTTTTTTTTTTTCAAAAAAATCATATTTTTTAACAATTTTTTTTTCTAATTTGCCGAATAAAAATTCAAGTAAATTGTTTGAAAAAGATGTTTTCCAAATTTCAGAATGTTATCTTTATTAGTTCTTGAGTTATAAGAGTTTGAATTCAAAAAATCTGGAAAAATTGCATCATGGCGAAAAAAGCATTTAAAGTTTTATATTATTCATTATATTATCGTATCATCATATCATTATAATTATCATATCTTCCGTTCTAATTAAGATAGAAACAAGATTCAAACGTCACTTTAAAGAGAAGAAAACAGAGAATTTTTTGGAATAATAAAAAAAAATACAAAATTTGACAATTTTTGTGTCCCAGACCCAATAGGAGGAGTGCACTACAGTCGGTCCTCCTATTTGTTTTCTTCGTAAAACTTCGAAACTATCTATCAATACATATGTTATAAGAAGATCTTATATTGCACGTCAAATCTTTTGTCTGTATAGTTTATATTATTTCAGTAACTGTACTGCATTTCGATCTTTGCAAAATATTATTATGATAAAAATATGCAGTCTTAGCGCTTTTTTAAGAATATCCTTTTATTCTAGCTACAAAAAATCACTAAACGACCAAATCCCTCATCTCAAATTCAAATGATTTTTACACTTTATTAAGTTTGAGGTCTTTACATTTTTTAAGCATCTAGCTTCTGACCAGGGAGTCGTTAGTTATTTAGCATCAAAATTAAAGTGGTTAGTAACTGTATGTGGTCGAATAATTATACCTTTTACAGAGATTTAATTTAACTTTATCATTCCGCTACCATATTAAAGGCTGCATTAACTCAATATTAACAACGCAACATAATTTTGATAAAAATAATTTATTGATCGAAAGTGGCTGCAAGTCAAAAGCACTTAAAATCTCAGTTTTTACTGTTTCTCTCATTACTATTTTTTTAACAATTCATTATTCTGCAAAAAGAAAAAAAAGAGGAGTATAAGAGTACTAAAAGGTCCTATAATAATTTGAAAACTTGTTTTTACTCTAATTGAATGGTTTATTTCAAAAAGATAAATCTTAAAAAGAAAAAAAACAGACTTATGAAAGTTTTTTAAACAGTACCAGCCTTCTCTTATGTTTTACTTATATTTTAGTGATAGTAATAATAGAGTACTTAATGAAAATGATTTTGACTGATTATGTTGTAAAAAAAATTAATTGAAACTTGGAGTTGTTCACTTTAAAAAAAAAGACGAATGAGATCAAACATTGAGATGTTACCGTTTTTTTAAAGAAGACTATTCACATCCCTAATTTTTAGAGAAAAATATATAAAAGTTCGGTACAAATCTATGATTTACAAATGCTGAAAAAAATCAGTACGTTTATTTTATTCGTTTACTTAATAAGGAAATGCAAAACGTACCGTTATTGGAACAATTTTATTTATTGATTATCAATACCGTTCAAGTTGACCGAATACTTTCCTCTCCATCAAATAATGCCTGATTCATTACACAATAGAATAGCTGCATGATTCACATTTGAATAAGGTGAATGCATGATTCAATACGAACGAAGCAAAGCTATGATAAAGTGCATTCAGCTTGACACAATATAAATGGTACCGATTACTTGGAAAAGTTTTTGCAGCTGTTTCTACAAGTGTAATCACTATGATGACAAATACAAGGTTCGCGATCAAACAAGGGACGATGTCATTCTAAAAATTCTTGATCAAAACTTTAACTTGTCTTTCTTAAAATTATAATACTAAACAGGGCACCACTCGAATAGTGTAATAATGAAAAAGTTTTAATAAGTAGCAATCGAAAGAGCGTTTTGCGACGAATGTTTTTTGTCCTAGTCCGCCTGTTATCTAGATTTAAGGTCTTAATCGCCGAAATTTTAAGAAAAGCGCCGAGTTAAGACTTTTCTTTTCTTTTCTTCTCCTTACCAAACCTGTTAGCGTTGCGCCTTAGATTCCACCATCCGTGTGTCCGCGTACACTGCAAAAAATGAACTGTTATTTTTACAGTAAAATACTGGCAGCCGAGATTCCAATTTAAAATTGTAAAATGCACAGTAATAAACTGTAAACTAGCAAATGTACAGTTTATTACTGTAAAGTTAGAAATTTTATTTTATTGCCGTAAAAATTAGCTATGTTATTCTTTAAAAACAACAGCATAATACTGGCAGCAGAAGTTCTACTTTAAAACTGTAAAATGCACGGTAATAAACTGTTTATTACCGTAAAATTAGCAATTTTACAGTTTAGTACTGCAAAGTTAGCATTTTCAGTTTATTACAGTAAAATTAGCAATTTTTACAGTTTATTACCATAAAGTAACTGTATTATAATGTAAAAACAGCATTCATTTTTTACAGTGTAGCTTGACCCTCATGGCTGAGTTTCGGAGGTCGATAGTAGTCGGTACCATGGACGTGGTGGTGCCTATTGCGCGGGGGAAGGTCCCGAACCTTCCAGTTGGAAGTTTATTCTTTCGGCAAGAAATCGATCACGTAATTTCACCATCTGCATGTGTCAAGACACCCATCTACAAATCGTGTGAAAGAGTTCTTGCAATACTCAACGAAACGAGCTAAATTTGGTGACTCTTCTTAACCCATTAATGCCTAGCGTCCCTTTTTAGGGACGGTCCAAAAAGGGGTCTGAATTTCCCCAAAATGAACATTTCAACCAAATAATAGTGTTCAGTTAGTACCTTGGTATTGTTTCAATTCGTTATGAACAGATTGCAGCATATAATCATTGTAAAGTGTGTTTTCTGTAGCAGTTTTAATATGATCTTTATCAAAAATGACATTGTTCACAACCTCAAGAAAAAAAGCTAAGTTTTCAAAGTTATTCCCAGCTTCCCAGTTTATGTTAATTGCTGATTTTATTTCTACTTATAAAATGTCTTTTTAAGTATTATATCGTAGGCAGAAAAAAAAATTATTGATAAAAGTATGTACCCTCTGGGGACTATCGTAACTTTTAAGGGACGATTTTTCTTTCCTTAATAAAAAAAATATTTTTTACATAATATTTTTTTTATTATTTTTCCTGTCCATTAAACACTGTTTGTAACCAGTATACAAACATCTTTGGAAAAAAAATGTCAGGCATTAATGGGTTAAAATGGAAAGACTTTAATGCTGTTCAAGTTCATAAAATGGAACAGTTGACTTCCGCAGACTTAATAGAAAATAATTATTTGAGTAAATATTGTTCAGAGGAGCACTTAAATTAAAATTTTGATAAGACATAAAAATATATTTACCAAAAGCAAGGATGCATAAAATCAAGTTGAGAATCACAGAAGCAATGCATAAAGCTATGGCAAATATACGAAGATTTTCTTTTCTTCTTCTCAAAGCTAAACTGTCAGTTAACTTCAAAGGAATATCCTCTGAAAAGAAAAAAATATCAAGTATTTTAAATGCATTTTATAGCCTGAGTGTTAAAAATAATTTAATTACGCTGTATTGTGTAAAATAGATAATTTTTCTGCGAAATTGTACGAAAGAGAAAAAAGTACAGGGTCAACAAGAAATAAGTTACCCGTTTCAGAGGGCTCTAGTATCTGTTTAATCGCTCCGAACGGGATGAAATTTAAACAGATAATTTAAAGGATACGCTTGATATTTATTGCATTAACACTTTCAGTTCAAAAAAAGCACTGAACACATAAATATAGTTAATGTGTTATAGTCATTAAGTCATTTTAAAAAATCGTCATGAAACTGCTTGCGCTCTTTCTCTCATCCTAGCAACACAACCAGCATTTGGCTCCATGATCTTCAAATATTAACGAACTCGCTCCGGTCAGCGGTAGAGAATACGACTCTCCGATTGGAAAACATTGTTGGATGAGGTTAGATTAAGAAGTTTCATCTTGATTTATTAGGTTATTCAACATTCATTATGCATTAAATATTTTTAGGTTAATAGTGCCTTACCGGTGGTATTTGAATTAAAAATTGTGTGTGATAAATGACAAGCCCGTACTTCTTTAATCTGCAAGTTAAATTTCCTCTCATTTGAACCAATAGAACGATTATAGAACACTCTAAAGTGGGTAACTTATTTCCTGCTGACACCTGTAGTTTGAGCTACTAGTTTTAGTGAATGATTGAAATGTTTGGAGGACGAAGGGGCTGTTTCATTTTTTTTTAATACAATCTGAACAAAGTTAAGCAATGGATGCATATAAGCAAAGAAAACTTGGTACTTAAAAAAATAGATGTCATTATACCATACGCTCACTTAACGGCAAAACCAGAAAACAAAAAAAATTTGCAGCAACTGCAACAAAAAAACATTGAACTTTAATTACTCTTAATTTGGGCTTTGTTAAAAAACCCCTTCATTTCCCAAGCCCTTCAATTCTACTACTAATAGGAGCTATAACATGAGTAATTACTAAAACGTGGATTTCATGAAGCGTACTGGTTTTTGAAGAAATTTTTGCAAAATTTTAGAGGCTTGATTCCAGAAGGAAGTTTTTTATTACGTTAGAAATAAAAAAAACTAGCTGTCGTGGCCGTCACGAAACTTTCTTCTATATCTATCTTATGAATTCCGGTTACAAAATAAAATACGTACTCGCCCGAATAATTGGAGACAGCTCCAATTTCCCAATTATCGTAATAACCCTACAAATGCAGAATCAATGAGCGAAATTGGAAATCATTGCAAAAAGCCTTGTTTAGATTAATTGCAAACATTTTATATGTTAGTAAAAAGAAATTGGCAACAGTAAAAAATTTCAAATCATTGAAAGTTTTCAGATGTTTTTATAATTAAATAGCGTGAAAGCGATTTTTTAATGAATTAATTTTTCGCAGTGTTGACTAAGCGCAAAAATCACTCCACCCTCCCCCTGGGGCGATTGGCGCCAAAATTGAATCGATGCTTGCTTCCTTATTGGGTTAGTGTTATTCCAAATTTCATTCAAATCGCAGCAATATTTCCCGAGATACAGTAGGTGCAATGACAAAATAAGCACTTTTGATTGCTTCACCCCCTTTGAGAAATTGACACACAAATTGAATCAGCACCTGTACTCAATAAGGTCTACTCATGGAACAATTTTCGTTTGATTCCGCCGGTTACTTCTTGAGATATAGCAATCATCCCTGCGCAGAAAACGTGAGATTGCTCCACCCCTCTTCGAGATATTGACAAACAAATTAAATCAGCCGCTGTACTTAGTAGGGTTTACCTATGGACCAATTTTCGTTTGATTCCGCCAGTTACTTCCTGAGATATAGCAATCACCCACGCGCAGAACACGTGCGATTGCTCCACCCCCCTTAGAGGAATTCGCTAAACAAAGTCAGGTGCACCAGTTCACATGGTGGTTCATATGTGCAAAAAATTTTGTTCGATTTCATGCAGTAGTTTTTGCTCTAGCGCGGCCACAAAAACTGGTCACACACATACAGACAGACATTTTCCAAAAATGGTCGAAATGGACTCAGCGCACCTCAAAACGTGCAAATCCGTCAAAATTTGACATTCGAAAATTTTCACGAAACCAATACTTTCTTCTATATATTAGATATAAAAGAAAGTAAAAAGGGCTGTGTAACTTATTTTTTACATACTTCAGATTTTCCTATTAGAGAAGTTTTCTGCAACCTCAAGATACGTGTGCATTTCGATGCGTACTTGTAGCAGTTTAAAAATTAAGAAATGTGTAGGGGGGGTAGTACGTTTAATCGGATAAGTATTTACCATTCGATGTACTACGGGGTTTTAAATGAACTTGAAAGAAACGTTATAATTTCATCAGCTCAATGGAAATCAGAATGTATTTTATTTTGTAATTTTTTTTGAATATGAAAGATTTTACTAATCAAATGTAGAAAGTAAGTAGTTGTCAAAGTTGCTTATAAACCAGTGTAAATAGGTTCTAAATAAAAACATCATTGACACGAATTAAACAAAGAAAAAGAATTATCTAATTGCACTTTGAAAAGAAGATTTAATAATAATTGAACAAACTTGGAAAGAAAGCGATAATTTCATTAGTTCAATAGAAATCATACCATATTTGATTTTGTAGTTTTTTTTTTATTTATTAGATTTTACAACTAAAAATTAGTAAATAAAAAAATAAGTAAGTAAATCTATAAAATATGAACCTTTTTTTCAATTATATATATATATATATATATATATATATATATATATATATATATATATATATATATATATATATATATATATATATATATACACACACACACACACACACACACACACACACACACACACATACATATATATATATATATATATATTAAAACGAAAAATTAGGCAAAATTAGATACATACATAAAATTGTTCTTACTTCATTTTATTAATTTCATTTATTTTCAACTATTCAAATTAGAAATTTCATTCTAGGAGAAATAATATTTGTACTTTTGTCTTGAAAATTGCTTTCAGTTCATTTTTGCGCCTAAATGTTGGGGGAAAATGCTTATATTTGAAAAGGTTCCTAGAAAAGTGCCATTTATAGATGAATTTCTCAAAACATATCACCAAACAGCTCGAAAAATTAAGTAAATATCAGTTTTCAGTTTTAGCAATGTCTTCCTTTTACGTAATTGGGATGCATTTTGTTCTGAAAAATGCGCTTTACATTTTGAAAATAAATGCATTTGAAATGACTTGCAGCCTAAGCCAATTGACAGATATAAATTTATCTGATGTTAGAAAATTGGTGTTAGTACGGGTAAGTAAACTTGTTTATTTAAAAAAGGAATTTCTTGTTATTTTCAAACATATTACTTTACGGAAAAACTTCAGCTATTTGTTTAGTTCCCTTTTTTTTCTTGAAACTTTTTTTCAACGTTTATGTAAATTTTAGCCGACACTGTCACTTCTTAATGTTTAATTTTATTTTCATGCATTCTGCTCAGTCTTTGCCACTGCTTTGATTTTCTTAATTTTTACAGGAAGGAAAGTTCATACTTGTTTTCCTTTTGCATTTTGAGAGCCAATTTAGCTTTGAATCGAAATTATACTTCATGTCATAAATAATTCATTTCATCATTATTCTTCTAACTTTAAGAACTCTTATGTCAGCAATTTGAAGTAAAATCTTTCTAATCTTACTATGAATTCATTTACTTATCAATTACAAATAAATGAAATACACGTGCAGAAATAAAGTGTCCCATCTTATTTTTTCTACACAATTAATAAAAAAGATAGTCAGATGGTAAATGATTTAGGCATTTTACTATCATCAAAGTAAGTTGCGATTTATTTAGAAGTAATGTCGGTAAGTAAATATAAAAGTGATGATTTGTATTTATTTTACAACCAAATTCTTTTCTAAATATAAAATGATGAATGATTGAAGTATACAAAAGACTCTTCACACAGTTTTTCAGGGAGTTGGATATCTACTCCGAATATGTTAAAATAGTATTCTTAATAGTATATATACAGCATGGATCAACTAATAATCCAAAAACAAATACTACTTTTAAATAATCAGTATTTAAATAGTGCAAACTCTCTCGCATACACAAACAAGTACAGTTAGCAACCTTTGAATTCAATATTATGCCAAATAATTTTTAAGCAATGAAAATACTGAATTCATGAAAAGAAAAAAGCTAGAATTCTGTAGACTAGTAGTTTCTAATTGAAGTGTCTTAACGAAAATGAGTTCTGTAAAATTAAGATACACTCAAGCAGCACAGAACATGCTTCTATAAAGTTGGCAGCTCCCAAGTATACAATCTTTCAGAGAGTATATTATAATTTTTCGTTTTAGTACTTAAGAAGTGAAAAGGGTTTTTATTTCAAATAAAGATTTAAGCACCATTTTGCTCACATTTTGCTGTATTCAATGGTATAAAGCACTAACCCTTTGATAACCAATGCAGATATTCACTTAGAATCTACACTACAAAAAATAAGCTGTTGTTCTTACAGCGTAATACTGGCAGCAGAAGTTCCAGTTTATTACTGTAAAATTAGCAATATTATTATGAAATTAGCTGTATTATACTGTAAAAACAACAGTATAATACTGGCAGCAGAGGTTCCTGATTAAAACTGTGAAATGCACAGTAATAAACTGAAACTAGCAATTTTTACTGCAAACTAGCAGTTTTACAGTCTGCTAATGTAAAATTAGCAATTTTACAGTTTATTACTGTAAAAGTAGCAATTTTACAGTTTATTCCTGTAAAGTTATTGTAAAATTAGCTGTATTATATTGTAAAAACAGCTGTTTTTTTACAATGTACTTTTGAAAATTCACGTAAGAACTTAAATTAAGCTCACTGAATACCAATTTCTAATCAAAACCAAGTTCCTTGATCTGTTGCATTGACTTTTTTATTCATATGTATTTATAAAAGCTACACATGCAACACAAATATAATTCCCGATGAAAAAACTCATTAAGATATAATAGTATTATTCTTTGTTTTAAATATGAAAACTTCTCAATGTAAGACATAATCTTAACAACATGTCCTATTTTACAATTGCTTAGAACATTTTTGATAGTTCGAGGGTATTTTTAAGGCTTTATTTTTTACTTTATTTCTTCGGGTTTTTTTTATTTATTCATCAGCTTTGGATCATTTTTATGAGATGCTTAATTCTTCACATGGTTTTTCGCTTCATATTGCAACTGTTTTTAAAACGTCTACTTCTAATGAAATCTGTGTATCAAAGCATAGTTTAAAAAAAGTTCGAACAAGGTATTGCAGAAGAACTAGTTTCCAAACAACACTAAGAAAAATCCGTCTTATCTTAGCAGGAACTCAATTGCGTCTCTTTTGAAATCGCGTCTCCTAAAATTGAATAATAGTTTTGAGTGAGATATTGAGACAATATCCACCAAACATGAACCAATTACATTTGTAGGAGACAAAAGACGTTTTTCTACCTGTAAATTTTATTTTTCAAGCACTCTTTTGCACATTAAACTCCCCCATCAACAAGAATTTCATAAAATATAGCAATTCGTACCTTTTCTCATTTCTTGAAAAAAAAAAAGGTTTTGAGAAAGCACACCAAAATGTATTCAAAAAGATTGCGCGTCAATTATCGGAACATTTTTCCCTTTTTCTTCAGTTTTTTATTCCTGTAATATTTAGCACTTATTTCAAAGATTTATGAAAATGCATCGAATCAATTTCAAGTAATATATTTCAATGCGATTTTAATTTAACTGAGAACTGTACTTTTAGATTGATATTCTTATATATAACAATGCCTAAATTTTTGAAGCTAACTTTTTATCTTTCGGATAGCAATTTTTTATTTTTAAATTGCGCTTTATATATATAAGTGATTATTTGGCTCCCTAAACTATAGGCTCTATCGTCAGCAGTATTGCAGTTGTAGTTTTTTTAACTTAATTTATTAGCCAAGAAAAATATTCACGATATCTTTCTTTGTCACTTATTAATGCAGTTAAGTTATTACCGTTAAGTCATATCTCTTTCCGTTCCTTGTGTGTTTATTTGAAGGTATAGAGTGAGCAATCTACGATCACTAACCTGAACTGCCTGGGGGGGGGAGCGGAATTCGTACACAAAATTACATACACATACACATTTTCTCAAACTTTAGCTTGGTTTTGATGCCAATAACTTCGATATGTAGATAGGTTCTAATGGACACTAGTGCTTATTAGTTTTCTGAAGTAATAACTCTATAGAAGGAAAAATGAAGCACTTTCCGGTTTCATCTTAGTGCTATATCACAAAAACTAATTAATAAACTTAAAGAAAATTAGTATACAGGAGGAACCTCGCTGAAAATTGGTGCTGATTAGTTTGTGACATCAATCACTTGCAGATGATGGTGCAGTCGAGTTTTTTCTCGGTAACTGACTCTTGCATTTTAATAAGTGCTTAGGAAATTAAACAAATATGGTGTATAAATAGACATCCTGTAGAAATACGGCTGAGTAGTTTTTAGCGCCAAACTCCTGAAGATGTATTAAAAGCTCATAACACATCAAAAATGCATCGAATACACTGAGATAATCTAAGTTGTCTTTGTATCAAGAAAGTTTAGAAAGTAATGAAGAATACTGATAAAGACGGAAGACTTAAAAAGAGTATCCATTTGTGTCAAAATGTTATACAGCTCTTCAATATAAAATAATCTTAACACTAAAGAAGATAAATGGTATAAATAGTGTAATTTAATTAACAAATATTACATAATGATTTCATTATATACTACAAAACAAACTGCTAAAAACAAATTTTTAAAAATTCACTTTTTAAGTTTTACTAAAATATAATTTATAACACATGTTGAGCTGATGCACAGTGCTGCAATGGAGGGCATACGGCATACATATTTTCTGTTTTTCCCCGTCGAAAAATAGCGAGTATGCTCGTACGAGAAATGAATATTTTATATTTTATTTTAATGATTGTTAAAAATAACATAAAAAATATCTTTCTGCGATATGTGATAGATATACGTGCCTATTTTTCTTTGATTTAACTCTCATCATTCATTTCTCATTACGTATTGTAAGTTTATCAAAGTTCATAGACGAATGTGCATCCTGTCCTATTATCTGCTATATGGGATGGATTTTCAGGGAACAAAATTTTTTTTTGCCTATTTTCTAATGTTTAAACTAAGTTATCCATTTTCTAAACTTTCCGCGGATGTCCTCTTCTTTTTTTTTTTTCTTTTTTTCATCACTACAGCAGATGTAGTTAAGTACCGTTAAGATTCTACACCGTAGCGTAAATATACCGAATGGACTCTACAAAATCTACAGAAATCAAAATTAAGGGGTAAAACTGTGTCTTACCTCCACTTCCACTGGAAAAACTTCTCAAGCTCTCCTCAAATTTCAAAGAAACACCGAATATTTCATCTAAACCCATGCGAATTTCTTAAGAAAACAGCGTCAGTTCTGCCAAGGTCAGCTCCAAAGCTTGCATGACAACCGCCTGCTCCAAGGTACGACTCATTTCTGCATGCTCTGACCAAACTTTCCTTTAAGTAGGGAAAGCAACCACAACCTTTAAACTTGATTTGTAATTTATTTCGCCGAAGAGGAGAACTCAGAAAGATACATTGTGAAGGTCAGCCGTAGAGCCGACCGGAATCTACCTTTTATTATCGGCTCCTTAATAGATATTATAGTTGATAGTATTATTTAATCTTGTGTAAAAAGTAGTTAGACGGAATTTTTATTGCTGTATAGATACTGTAT
This sequence comes from Uloborus plumipes, assembly GCA_038373865.1. Lineage (NCBI taxonomy): Eukaryota > Metazoa > Arthropoda > Arachnida > Araneae > Uloboridae > Uloborus > Uloborus plumipes. The sequence goes on from JAXGGA010001113.1 coordinate 49,902, forward strand.
CGTTTTGATAAAAAGAATAAAGCCAGATAACTTTGATTATCATTTGGATCCCGAAACTTCGATCGTTTTCGCGCTAAAAAAAAAGTGCCGCTCTAAATTTTAGAAGATATATTCCTTTGCGTACGTATTTTTTGCATGTTTGTGTTTCACAAAATAAATTGAAAGAAATAAGTAGATAATTGTGTCAACTGAGAAGAAAAAGAGTAATGTATCAATACGTATGAACTCAATCATTACTGAAGTCATTTTAAGCTAATATACGGCACTATATTTAAACACACTGACACCGCGAAATAAAGCAAAAGTTTTTCGTTCAAAGAGGAATTAATTTACAAAATTATTATACTTTGATAGATGGGAAAATATAACGCTAATAGACAAATATAACTTTAAATTGATGCTGGAGAGAGTAGCAGCAGTATTTTAAGCAATGTCAAAGTCAAGAGAAGAATAATTACTAGTTTGGGTGAACGAAAATTTATATTCGTAGCTTAATGTATAGCTATGGCACTTAAAGAAAGTGTATAGTATAAACTAAATAGTTAAATATTCGAGAATGTTTTAAAATGCATCCGTGTGAATTAAAATTCATGCATTTTTATGTGATTAGGAAGAAATCGATTTAATATTAATCTTTTAATTTTTGATTTGTGAACTTTTTTCTCAACTGCTCTAAGAAACTTATCTCTGCCTCTGCTGCTCTATGTAAAAATTGAATTGCGACTGAATGCGTGGAGTCGGTAATTCTAGCTTTTTAAGTCTACGAAAAAGAAAACATTTAACCTTACTAACTACATGCAAAATTTATGAAGTTACGTAAAAAAAAGTTTTTTTCCCCTAAAACATTAGAAAACTGTAGTTCCGTAAAATGGGGTGTATAGGAACAGCGGGGTGGTTCGGAACAAAACTTCTTGATCATACAAAGAAATTCTTCATAAATATACCGTCGGGTATTTTTGGCAGTTAAATTTTTGTTTAGAAAGGTGGTATTATAAGAAGTAGGAAAAAAATATTTTTGTTATTCTGGCAACACTATTGGATTGTCTACAAGGCAACAAGCCGGGAAGCTAAAAAATATCAAGTTTTCATGGTCTGCAAAACTTCGTGTGTACCTACAGACCCCTTTATGTTTCAAATATAAGACGAGTATTTTTTAATTATGCATATATCTGAGCAACAGAGTACCGCATTAGAAGAGACAACATATTTTATTGTGGCATAAAATTAAAAATTCTTCAAAATGTCATTGGATAAGGATTTGAGGGGTGAATTGGAACACTTTGTTCTGTTGTCCAATTCAAACTTATTTTAAGGAAACTTAACAAAATCAAGATTCTAACCCCAATTCTTCTAGTTAAGACATGGATAAGGAATTATTACAGTTTATCACTTCTAGTTAGCAACTACATCTTAGAATGACAGAAAGTTGCAGATTTAAAAAGGTTTTTGCTCCTGGAGACTTCTTTTTACATAAAATACATGGGGGGAAGCCATACAGATTTTATATAGCAACAGTCCAACACACACACAGTGATTAAAGAGTGGGAAAATCTTATAGGACAATCCCCGGAACCAGATATTTTAAGAAACTAAAGAAAAGACAACGTTAATCCCAGAAGATGTTATGAAAAAATTTAGATAAGCCACAACCGCTAGTTTTAAGTACAAGTACATATCTGTAGACAATATGAGTGACTTCAATTTATGTTAAATCTTTGTATTTCAATTCAAAAGCATTTCTTGAAATTAATTTTAATTTTTCATAAGTTCAAAATTATTTTGAATTTTGACAAATCATAAACGTTTATTGGTATAAAAATAAACTTTTATTTGACAGTAGCGATTTGTTCTTATTCTCCCTCATCAATATTACTCATCTTAGTGAGATCTTTTACAGGTTAAATTGAAAAAAATAAAAATTTTAACTTGTGTTCCGATTGAACCCTCTCAGCTTGTTGATTCGGAACACCCCTAAATTCCTATATCTATAATTAATAACTGCTCAAAATGTTTTGTCTTTGCTTGGAATACCAAAAGCAAAGCAAGACCGAAGTTTTTACCCAAAAAATCAAATTTAAAAAATCTTTTAACTACTTTTTTTACAATCAAAGCTGAAAAGTGTACCAATTCACCCCATTTTACTGTAATTCAGTTTTTTTTTTTTAAATTCATGTTTACATTTTAAAAAAATTAGTTCGTAGATTTAGATTGATTAACAGAAAGATTCAATAGATTTTAAATTAAGCACTTGCTTTTTGATTTCACATTTTGTAGCGAAGTATTACATGATCGCAAAAAATATAGTTCTGCAGTCTTTATTATTTTAATGTGGTTGGCTGATGCTTGCTATCGATGCCCGTAGCACCTATAGAGCTTTCTAGGGAGTAAGGGAGAAGGGTAGGTCTTGAACAATTTTTATAGCACCCTTAAATATAACACAAATAAGTCACTATCATCATTGTGCTCAGTAATTATGACTTATCACTAAATTTCAATTTACTTAAATATGTTAAAGGAGCTTTTTCAAGGAAAGATTAACGGAGCAAGTAAGGGAGAATACGACAGAAATTTCATGAATCACAAAAATATTGCTCACTGTATCCGGTGTGTGCTCGTTAAAAGTGAACTTTACTCCCATAGACTCAACATTGTACTAAACAAATATTTCTTATTCCCTCATTAAACCTGGTTCCTCATTAAATCAGAGCTGGTTATAAGCGAGTTCGATTGCATTAAATAAATAATTATGTACTCTATTGATCATTACAATATACCTAATAATAATATAATAATTTTTACAATTGAATAATTAATAGCAATGTACTCTTTATTGTAATTAAATAACAAATACTACTTGCATAGATCAATTAAAAGGTATAAATATTTTAAATAAAGCAAATGAAATATTTATGGGAACGTTCTCTTGTGTTTCCGCCCACCTAATTCACTATTGATATTAATAGCGCGTTAGGTTATTGATCGATTATCAAGTGTTTTGTTATCCATATCAAGAAAATAGCGAAAGGATTTATCGATACGTATGACTCAAATTAGTAAGGTATTGTTTTAAAACTATTTGCTTTTCTTTTTTTTGTCACGTTAGTTGTTCGTTTCATTGTCAAAAAGCTAAATAAATAATTACTTTTTATTGTACGGGCTTAGTATTCATTACAATAAAAAATATGTATTTAGTAAAATGCAGTTTATATCTGTTATGTTTACATTTTTACGATTAACGTATTTAATGTCTTAATAGTTATTTCATTAGAAGCCCTAAACAGGCATCTAAGAAACAAGGAAAGACTGAAAAAATCAATTGAGAAAGTTTCAACTGTAATAAATAGCAAATGAAAAGAGAAAGAATTGAAATTTAAATTGCAAAATCAAAGTTAATTAAAATTGCAACTACGTAAAGCTTTGATACTTTTAAAGAAAAATCAAATTTGGAAAATTATAATATCTAATGTGGTTGGATGCAAAACTTTATGCGTGAGATTTATTCCCAAAATAAAAATACTTTGAATCGAAATGTCTTGATATAATTATAATATTTTGAAAATGAACTAATTTTCTAACACTTCTTTAGATGTTGTACTTTTCCTTCAGAAACAATATCAGTATACAATAATACTAGATGAACCGTGCGAGGCAATCACGCTTGACAGCAGTAGTTCAAAAATCTGGTTTTTAAAGTAATTATTCGAATAACAGTCAAAATGTGAGGGGTTTTTTTCTCTTTCATAGCAATAAAAAAAAGTTAAAATGATGGCTTACAAATGACATTTGAAGAAGTATTATGGACGCTAAGGAGTAACCACAAAAACCAGTTTTGATAAATAATATACATGATACAGAATTCCTTTTATAAAAATGTATTTTTGTTTTTTCATGATTTTAATATTCTAACTCAACTGTAGTTCAAAACCCTGCCACCAATGAGTTAAAACTAAATCTTCAAAGAATTTTGGATCAGAATTCAGCTGAGGAAAATTGCTTGTTCAAAAACTTAATTTGCCGGCCCATGAGAGGATTAATCCCATGATTTTCGCGTTATACTATTCTCTCACTAATGGAGGTAATGAACAGGCATCTGAGGATGCCATACACTAAAGCAATGCGTAGTAACGTAAAAAATGAAATCAATGCAAATATTTTTTTTTGAACATTACGCTGCTATTTATCACGGAAAAAATACTTTTTTTTCTGCTTTTAACAGCAAAAAAGCTGTAGTTCAGAATCCTGTAATGAGTTAAGATTATAATTTCATGTAAAATTTCATCAAAATTCTGCAGACGAAAATAAGTCATTAAAAGAACCTTTTTCGGTGAATAGGGATTTGAACTCAGGACTTTCGCACATTTAGCCCGCCGCTCCAATCAACTGAACTTGCAAAAGCGGTGAAAACATTCTTCAAAATAACGCCATACATATGAAGTTTGATAAAGTAAAAAAAAAGTTGCGGCGTTTTCACGTATAAAGCATCTTTAACGCACCTTTAAGAAATAATATATATGTATAAAGATTAGTTTATTATTATATATTAATATATAATAATAAAATAATATATATATGATTTCTCGATCCCAAAGCCAATGCACTGATATCCAATCGGAGTACTACCTGCCTGTATCGATAGTAGCGGACTATTTCTAATTTGTTGTGGATTTGGACTACATTCTTAGAGATTTTCAAGTTTATATTGCTTCATTACTGTAAGATGCAACTAATTTAATTTTAAAAATGATTAGATTATTGATGTTCTCCTGCTGTCTGATAAATGCAATCTTAATATAAAATATATCAGTACTAAAATTTAATCTGAAACGCATTTTGACGAGTTATTAATTTTAAGTATTACCTTAAGTAGAGTCGCTGATCAAGATACCCTAGCAGCACAATCTCATCGGCCGATGATCGGATTCCGATGAGTTCTCATCGGGAATTGCTCCAATATGTCTCATCGGCCAACCCAATCCGAGCAGCAAAATCCGATGAGTTTTGCTCAAAATTCGATGAGATTTGGAGCAATTTACGAGCAGTGCAGTCCCGTGTCGATGAATTCGGGATCAATTTTGGATGAAAATACGATGTGATTTAGATCAATACGCAAGCAGTGCTGTTCCGTGGCGATGAATTTAGGATGAAAATACGATATGATTTAGATCAATATACGAGCAGTGTAGCTCGTGGCGATGAATTAAGGATCAATTTTGGATCAAAATACGATGAGAGTTGGATCAAAATACGAGCAGTGTAATCCCGTGGCGATGAATTTTGGATCATTTCCTTTTTCTTTCAAATGGGGCTGCAGTAGAGGCACAACCTTTTGCAGACCTAGTGCGATCCCCCAATTAAGCAGCCATTCTTTCACGTAGCACCAGAATCGGCGGAATGCCATTACCAGGATGGCCAACTCCAGGATCGAACCCGGGTTATCGGCTCGGAAAGCCGACGCTCTACCACTACGCCACCAAGTCGACGATTAATGAGACCAACACTGCATATTTAATAAAAATTTGAGATTGGGAAAATTTTCATCGGAAAATTTAATCATTACGACCTATTTTTGATTAAATCTGTAGCTTGGCATATTTTCATCGGGGAATTTGATTGGAAGTATATAGTTTTCCGATAAAACATAGCTCGGCTAATTTTCATCGGGAAATTTGATCGAACCGATATTGTTTCCCGATGGAATATAGATCGGCATATTTTCATCGGTAAATTTGATCGGAAGGACATTGTTTTCCGATGGAATATAGCTCGGCTTATTTTCATCGGGAAATTTGATCGGATGGATATAGTTTTCCAATGAAATATAGCTCGGCTAATTTTCATCGGGAAATTTGATCGAACCGATATTGTTTTCCGATAGAATATAGCTCGGCTTATTTTCATCGGGAAAGTTGATCGGAAGGCTATCACTTTCCGATGAAAAGTAGCTCATCGAAAACCGTGCTCGGATACTGATCGGAACGATGTCATCGTGCGTTACGGGATCAGTTTACGAGGAGTTCGATGATCGGCCGAGCAAAATCCGATGAGTTGATGCTACTTGGGTAATACCTCAAGTAAGCAACTCGTTTGATAACTCGTCCAAATAAAAAAGTAAAAAATGTAATATACAAATGGATTTTTTCACTTTCACGTCAACTAAAATAACAATAGGGGGCTGAAAATTTAAATGGGTTTATTGAACTAAGGCTATTGAACTAGCCACCATCCCATCGAGAAATACCATACTGGATGAAACAGAATTTTAGTTACATGAGCAGAAAAAAGTTGATATTGAGTTTTCTATTATTTTAGAATGTCTTACTAAAATCACACCCTTTGATTGGTTTTGCATGAGAACAAAATTAATTCAGACTGACATTATTTTTAAACACAAAAACTTTAAACATTTTAATAAACTACTTTAAAACTTTGAATTTTGAAGACACGAAATTTGAAGACTGCAATGCAATGTAGTCAAAACTTAGCATGGTATTTCATTGGTATGATAATATTTACTATTTCAAAATCTCATGTGTTATACAAGTGAAAGAAGAATGAAAAAAAAAGGCTACCATTTTAAAATTTCACGAATAAAATATATCTTACCAGATTCAAATCCATTGATGTCTAAGCTAGCAGGCGCATTTGCAGCGTCCGGGCACTGCACCATTGTTTCTTGATAACTGCATTCGACACTAACAATTAAAACCAATAGTTAATATTTTAAAAAATAATAACCATACAGAAGTTTTTAACACACATATATGAGCATTAAAAAATGCACTTGCTTCAACGAAACTAAAGAAAAAAAAATTTAGTTATAGTTTAAGTGATAAAGCTGAAAATGTGTCATCTTAAAATGACAAACGAGTTACTTATGCGTTGATTATGAACAGAAAGAAGTAACTGCGAGCAGCAGTCGAATTGAAATCGTGCTCTAAGAAGCGAGTTAATGAATTTCTTAATGGGCCTAAAACAAAGAATGATGTAAAAATATACCTAATGACTGACAGGTGAAAGTTATACTGATCTATTAATTTTTCCTTAAAAGTAGAGAATTTTGTTTGACAATGGAACAGCTGCAAAGTTTGTGCAGTTCTCTGGAACTTTCTATTGCAGCTTCCGTGGTTTTATTGTTATGCGGCGAATAGTTTTTGCTGGCATGGTATTAAGAAATGTAGAGCTAGAGGTTGGCTAACAGCCACATACGTGGCTTAGTCTTTTTAATTACTAGCTGAAAATAGCAAAAACTTAAGTTAATTTAAATAAAACTTTTAATCAATAATTTGGTACATTTACTTGTTTAGAAAAAGAGGAAAGAAACATTTAAATTTAGAACAAAAGAGAAAAAGATTTTTAAATCTATTTTTTAATGATTGTTTTTTTTTTTTTTTTTTTTTTTACTGATTTGTTCAGGAACAGCAGGAAAGATGGCAGAATATTTTCATATGTTTATATGAAACATTTTTTGGATTTGCTTGCGTAAGAAAAATAAAAAAAAGCGAATTACAAGGAACTTTTTTTTTCTCTTTAAATTGTAGTTTTTAATTAATTTAAGTGAGACATACGCCATTGTCACATACAAAACTTTTAAGTCTTTAAAACTGCTTTTGAACAATGCATTCGGATTTTCAACACATTGGTTGCTCTTTCTAATTCCATGCTTATATGACAATACAGTAAAAACTCAAATAACGGAAATGATCGGGATCGGCTCTTCACTTTTGACCTTAAACATGTTCACATTTTCAAAAATAAATGACTACGACATATCGTACGCCGAGAATGAAAGGGGCACTTTTTAAATTAGTTTAGCATTATATTGCCGTAGACTAAAAAAAGAGAGATGTGCCCTTTTTAGTTTTGGGCATGCGATATGAGGTGTTTTACAAATCACATTAATTACAAACAATTTTTTTTAGTGGACACATAAGTCAATGAGTGCAATATATCGCACGCCTAGAAGAATACTGTCACAACTCAAAAACAGAAAAATTTAAGATGGGGAAAAGAAATTGATGTATTAAAGCAATTAGTAATAGTGCAGTCTATCATACATTAGGTTAGATCATTTCGGCTCATTTGCTTTCATAATGCTTTTAAAATAAACGTTTCTTTTTGACTTTTAAATCATGGCTCTGGATACATCTCTGAACATTCGGAATTTCGACTTTTGAGTTGTGACAGTATTCTTCTAGGCGTGCGATATATTAAATAAGTAATAACACAATAAACTCTAATCTTCATTGTATTGTTCATAATGCAGTGAATTGTATTTTATTTTATTTTTATTTATTTATTTATTTATTTTAATTCTTTGCATCTTAATTTTAACCGTCTGAATTTTTAATTTCACCTTTGATTATTTTTGAATACCATGAAATTAATGTTCTGGAAGCTTACTGGTCGGTTAAAGACAAAACCACTCGGTGATAACAGTGCATGAATAATTTGTGTCAGCAGTAGAAATGGTTGCTTCTGGTGACCATGGAGGGCTATTACTTACTGACTAAAAATAAATTAATAAAACACAAATTTCAGTAAGTAGACGTCGGTTAAACGAAGTTCTGGTTAAAAGAGCTTCGGATAGTGATAATCAAGGCTCTACTGTAGGTAAAATTAGTTTACACGCTAAAATACAGAGTGCGGTGTATTAACCTAATGTATTTGAAGAGAGCGCTGTGTGAAATGGAGGAAAGGTGGGTAGGAATACAGGGATATTCATAGATAGTAGTAAATGTGCCATTTGCTGTAGTAGCAATGGAATGGCGCGGTGAGCTTCATCCTGTGTTGCGGGGGAGTATATTAGTAATGGTGGTTTTCTGACTGATACTCAGCAATAATTTCGCTTTCAATTCCAATTTGGCTGACATGATTCAATTTCAGATGAACAAAACTCATGTTTGTGCATCGAACTTTAGTCACAGGGTACTGCACGGGAAAAAAATGAATGGCCGACCTCAAATTTCACAACGCTGAAAAATGTGGTACATGGGAGAAAGTCCATTCAAGAATCTAGTATAAAATGTTTAGCTCTTAAACATGCAGCTGCGCAACGATTTTCTGCTTGGAAATACAGAAGTTAATGTACAGTGAGTAAGTTTGTGTATATTGCAAGTTTTGTGTATAATATAAACTATTAGTCTATTCCATAGAACCAACCACTTGAAATGAAGTAACAAATACAAACTGCTCATTCATGTCAAAATGTTTTTATGTTATCAAATTGAAGTTATAATTTTTATGTATAGATAATATAAAAATATGATATCCCTAATGTAAGAATGCGCAATGATGTTTCCTTACTCTTTCTTTTTGTTTTAGTGTGTGTTAGCTGGAGAAATTAGACAATTTCAAACACCTGTATATTTTTAACAAATTTGAAACACAAAACAATACACACGGTGGGCATGATATTTAAATAGAATAGCAAACTGAAAACATTTTAGGCTTAATATCATCTCCTTTTGGTTTTCGTGGGTCCAAAAACGTCATTTTTCTCTTTCGAGTACCTGTAAACTAAAGAGGGTGAAAAACCACACAATTACAGTTAGATTTTTATCCTTAGTGTGATCTCAGTTATTAGCCCTTAACTTCGCATTATTTTAAATTTTTTATGAAAAAATTGTATCAGCTTGTTCTCAAGTAATAATAAAGATAACAAAATTATATTTTTTTAAATAAGCAGTTTTAAAATGACTTTCAATCTTTTTTTGTTTACTACTACGTAAAAGTAAAATCAAATTTCTTAAAAACTTTTTCCCATAGAAAATTAAAATTACTTTTAAATGAACGTAAAATGTTTACATTTCTTACCTGGTAATTTATTTCGTCAATAAACAAGAGGAAGTATAAAGTAGAATGGATTTTTTTTATAGCAAAGACACAGTTCTTGAGGCATCAAAGGTTTTTATAATTATTAGGATTTCTGGGGAAAATGTGCTGTCAACTAGTGACGAAATTAGCATGTATTTCGTTGCAGTAATCTTTTTTTCCTCAGATAAGTGATTTGTAGGTAATTAAAAAAAATTGAGTCTTTTAAATTAAAAAAATTCATACGTTGCAGAAATGCAACAGTAGGAAGTTAAGGGTTAGTTTTTTAGTAAATTAATTTTTTTTGTCTCCTTAGAGAATTATGGGCCATAAAATTTGCAAAAAAAAAAAAAAAAAAATATTTGACCGTGAACTTTGCCTTGTAGCCATTGTTTTAATCATTTAGTCACAGCTATATAACTTAGCATGTGAGAGCAGTATCTTATGAACTTGAGTACAAAAATGTAAAATTAGCACCCATAAATATAATTAGAACAGATTAGGGCCAAAATGTGAAGGAATAAAAATCCTGCATTTCACTACGAAAACGACTTTTGATGACCTTATTGAAACCAAAAATCAAGAGTAGAGGAAAACTAAAAGTGGCTTTAAACATCTTCATCAATCTAGCTGGATTGGCTCATTTGTTTTTTCCAAACACAAATATTTCCGTACGTCGATTTGTACAGAACCAGATAAGGTTAGTACAGTGAAATAGTGAGATACCACGGAAACGAGAATATCCGAATCACCATATGTCTGAATAACTGTTTATTAAGTTGCATAAAGTTAATAGTAGTTATAAAATCAAATTCAGCTTCATTGGTCTTACAAAATAAAATAAAACACCTTACTACTTTATATAAAATATGGGAGTAAGATGAAAAAAAACTAGAAATGCCAAAAGATTGAAAAAATAAATCCACCTCCAATCACCTGAAAATTGTGGCAATAAATATGAAGTTATAATTATTCAGATCTTTGCTGTGACCAGAATACAAATAATTTCTTCATAGTAAGGTATCTTTATGCAGCTGGTTTTACCGGATTTTTGAAAATTATCACCATACTTTTTTTTTTATATATTCAGTTACATGTAAAAGGAAACAGATGTTTTTCACTTCAATAAGAAGAGAGAGAGAGAGAAAAAAAAAATTAGAAACTTGAAAAACCATAAGTCTCCGCATTTTAAAATGTACTTATTATTGACATAAATTATTCAAATATAAATACAAATGTGTCGACCAGCAGCAAGCTCTGGGCCCTACAGGGATGGTCCTAGTCATATTAAAGACCCCAATGAAGATCATTGGCCCTCTTAAAGCTATCTACTCTATTGCTCCTTACCGCCTCTTCCGGTAAACTGTTCCAAGTTCCCACTACCCTGCTAAAATAGTCGTTAATGATGTCGTTATTATTAAAATATGGGATTTGCGTAAGGTACGCGCGTGGCGTGTGTGCGTGTGCGTGCGTGCAAACGTGAGTGCAATTTCAAAGTTAACTTGTCGCATTTATAGTTTTGCCCACAGGTAAGCACTGAAGGTAATTTTATCCACTTCGAAGTATGAAAAATTGTCCTATGAAATATTTCACTGATAACGTTGCATTCGTTACGAATATTTTTTTCTCATGCCTTCATGCAGTGCCTTCTACCGAGTGTAACCAAACCAAAATAATAAAACATTTGTTTTTCCAATTCAATTTGTTTTGAGTATTCAACGTAACCAAGGGTGCCCATCCCCCCCCCCCCAAGCTAAATAGCGCAAGTCACAAATTCCCCCCCCCCCCCCCTCCAAATTCTTCACAACCCTTTCTGCTTTTTATTTTTTATTTTTACCCCTTTTATCATTTATTTATTGTTTTAAATATTATTTATTTATTGTTTTAAATATTATTTATTTATTGTTTTAAATATTATTTATTTATTGTTTTAAATATTATATATTTATTTTTTATATATAATTAATTACTTAAAAGTACTAATAATCCGCGGAATAGAATCACTTTTTTTCTCTTTCAGACATTTCAAGCACACAGCAGTGGCGCACTCAGGGGGTGGGCTGATAGGGCTGCAGTTCCCTCCGAAATTTTCAAAAAGAATTTTTAAAATGTAAGCTAAGTTTTTTTTTTTTTTTAATTTCCTTTTTTTTTTTTTTTTTTTTTTTTTGAAATCCCAAAATGAGAAAAACTTTCAGAACAGATAATTAAGTATAGGACAGAATTAAAAGAAAGATTTTTTTTTGACCTGTCTATTTTACTGTAAGTGATGCTTATGATTATCCTATTCTTCCATTTTGTTCATTTTTATTGCAAATATATGTTTCAGAAATAACAACTAAAGTTTTTCAATCATCCAATTCTATTAAATTAATTTCAGCAAATTGAATTGAAACACGGTATCGGAGACCCGCCCCATTATTAGAGCGTAAATTTGCCAAAATATTGCAAACAAGTGTTTCAGTAACGCTTCTTTCAATGAATAAGTGTTTTTCAAATGAAATTTATCATTCTCTGTGTCTATCAAAACGATTTTTTCACAATAATTTTAATGACAAAAAAGTTTTTTTTACTGATGAGGGATTCCATACCAACCCACCGAATGGGGGTCGCACGACCGACTCGGATTTTCGTTTAGTTTGGCACACATGTTGATCATATAGAGGCATGGAAAAGTCCAAATTTTTAGGTTCCTGCTCCACTTATTTTCTGAGATACATGCCGGGTCATTCCATGTCAGTTCACCCGGTCATGTAACCCATGTCCTCGGATTTTGATAAAATTTGATGTATTTAATATTTTTATGGTGGTAAGTAACCATATGAATTCTTTTGCCCATATGTGATATGGTTTTTGTTTTACAGGCCGTCAAACTTTTCAAAAAATTGCATTTTCTGTCAACCGCTAAGCCTAATCTGCATGTATACGTATCTCTTCAGTAAATTGTGACGGGTGCAGAAATCTTTCAATATTTCCAAAAATTCTCAGATATGTTGCTGAAAGTATGAGGATTTAATAAAAAAATACTTTAAATTTATATAATAAAATTTTGTTTGAATAAAATTTGAATAAACTACGACAAGCATTTTTTTTCTTGTGCAAAACATGAGTTTACTTAAGTGGCATTTCACGAAAAGGCGGAGGTCCTATTCAATAATGGAAGCATTCAAAATGAGCCTGAAGGTGTGTTCTATCATTGCAAAGAATAAAATTAGTGGTTTTTTTTTCGTTTTCTCGTTGCTGTTGCACAATATACACATTTCAGTATCAAAATTTTTGAAAAAAAGTTCTAGTCATTTTCCTAACCTAAATTTTACTGAAAAGCAAACATACCTTTATTTTTAAGTGTATTTACAGCCCTATTATGCTACTTAAAAATCATCTTAATCCCTTATTAAGCAGAAAGAAAAGTGAGAAATAATTTATGACTCCCAAATTCAGTTGTTAAGTTCAGCAAAATATCAGATGTAGAAAAAAGATGTGCCAAACATGAATTCACTTCAGTAACTTTTTATGAAGAGGCGGAGGTCATATTCAATAATAGAAGCATTCGAAATAAACCTAAAGGTGTGTTCTATCATTGCAAAGAATAAAATTAGTGGCTTTTTTCGTTTTCTTGTTGCCATTGCACAATATACACATTTCAGTACCAACATTTTTGAAAAAAGTTCTAGTCATTTTCCTAACTTAATTTTCAATATTCTTTGCCTAAAAGAAGCATTGTTCATGCTTTTGTAGCATGAAAACGTATTATATTTAGTTTTAATGAATTATAATTGTATTAAATGTGCAAAGAAGAGATAGGATAGCACAATCTTTAAAGTAAAAATAATAATTAAAAATGTGAGTTTCATTATCGGATTGTTTATCTTTGAAGTGTTTGTGTGATCCTGTTTTCAGCAAATTTAAGGAATATACTGTTTGATATTTTAACGCTCAACCTTTCTTGCATTTGCGCATGTATCAGGTCTCTTCTTATTTTATCAAAATATGGGTCATAGTGATAAGAGGGATAAAGAATGTGAGTGGGTTTTCTATTTTGGTTTGTTTGTTTTTCATTGAATTCGCTTATCAGGAAGGTTGGTTTGCGCTGATAAATAATAATAGGAGATAATTAAAAAGCTAGAGCCCCGGACAGACATAATTCAATAAAAATAAACTAGAAATTTCAGCATCCAGTTAAGAGCAAATACAGCTTTCGACACTTGCTATTGGAGTTTAAAAGAAAAAAATTGAAAATTTTCAAGTAAGTGACTATGCTGGATTTGAAGCAAGACTATCTTTTACATAAGAAGAGACTATTATCTTTACTATAACCAAGAAATAGTAAGATGTTAAATGAAATAACTACGTCAAACGGTCCGTAACATAAGATTCTGGAAGATGTTACTATTCTCTTCAAAAGGAGATTGAATATGTACAAAATATGTATTCCGAATATTTCATGATAACTTGATTTCAACAAGTACTGTCCGACGTCGGAAATGCAACGAAGGTCGAGCGTTAAAATAACAAACAGAATATTCCTTAAATTTGCTGAAAACAGGATCACACAAACACTTCAAAGACAAACAATCCGATAATATTCGGAAACTCATATTTTTCATTGTTATTTTTTCTTCAAAGATTGTGCTATCCTATCTCTTCTTCGCACATTCAATACAATTATAAATCATTAAAAATAAATATAATACGTTTTTATGCTACAAAAGCATGAGCTATGCCTCTTTTACACAAAAAATATTGAAAATTAAGTTAGGAAATGACTAGAACTTTTTTCAAAAATGTTGGTACCGAAATGTATATATTGTGCAATAGCAACAAAAAAAAAAAAAAAAAACGAAAAAAGCCACTTATTCTGTTTTTTGCAATGATAGAACACACCTTTAGGTTTATTTCGAATGCTTCTATTATTGAATATGACCTCTGCCTCTTCATAAAAAGATACTAAAGTGAATTCATGTTTTGCACATCTTTATTGTACATCTGATATTTTGCTGAACTTAACAACTGAATTTGGGAGTCATAAATTATTTCTCACTTTTCTTTCTGCTTAATAAGGGATTAAGATGATTTTTAAGTAGCATACTAGGGCTGTAAATACACTTAAAAATAAAAATATGTGTGCTTTTCAGTGAAATTTAGGTTAGGCAAACGACTAGAACTTTTTTTCAAAAATTTTGGTACTGAAATGTGTATATTGTGCAACAGCAATGAGAAAACGAAAAAAACCACTAATTTTATTCTTTGCAATGATAGAACACACCTCCAGGCTCATTTCGAATGCTTCCATTATTGAATAGGACCTCCTCCTTTTCGTGAAATGCCACTTAAGTAAACTCATGTTTTGCACAAGAAAAAAAATGCTTGTCGTAGTTTATTCAAATTGTATTCAAACAAAATTATATTATATAAATTTCAAGTATTTTTTTATTAAATCCTCATACTTTCAGCAACATATCTGAGAATTTTTGGAAATATTGAAAGATTTCTGCACCCGTCACAATTTACTGAAGAGATACGTATACATGCAGATTAGGCTTAGCGGTTGACAGAAAATGCAATTTTTTGAAAAGTTTGACGGCCTGTAAAACAAAAACCAGATCACATATGGGCAAAAGAATTCATATGGTTACTTACCACCATAAAAATATTAAATACACCAAGTTTTATCAAAATCCGAGGACATGGGTTACAAAATCCCGTTTTCCTGGGTGATTTGACATGGATTGACCCTGCCCTCAAAGTTTGTCCGCCACGTCAAAATACTAAAAAAGTGATGTTATTTAATCATTTTTTAAAAAAAAAATCGTACTCATGCAAAATAATCTATAGATATCTATGGAAACTAGTTACTCCAGGCATCCAGAAAAAAAATACTAGAATATTCATAATGAAAACTGCTAAGATACAGGGCTCTTTGAAGTTGTAATCACAAAAACTCGATTTGGCCGATTTTGCTAAAATTGAGGAAATTATTCCAAAAAAAGGAAGACATAACCAAAGGTTTACTCACTTTCTGGTAGTGTACAGATGTTTACTATAAATGGTTACACAATGCATAACTTGGATTTCTCACTCCTTCTTGGAAATATTTAAGCTTAAAGATAAGCCATAAGGCAAAAACATGCGTTTTTGGCCATCTTGGCAGGCATTTTTCTCATAAAGGGGGAGCAGTAGAAATTTTATTTTTTTTTTAAAACAAGCCACTGATATGTTAGCTATTCACAGGAAAAGAGTTTACTTTTGGTTATTTCTTCCATTAAGAGATATCCTGCTGACAGTATACGCATGTTTTTCGAGACGACCATATGCTTTTGTTCCCCCTCTCATGGACTTAAAATTAATTAAACCAAAAAATAACTATATATTTATTAATAGCTGTATTATCTACCCAATATGTCATGAAATTTAATTTATTAAATCATTGAACAATAAATTAGATAATTGACGAAAACAAGAAATGGTATTTCTCTGATGCCTGAGCATTATGCATTCATAATTATAAAGCACTAAATACTTTCTTGACAAATTAATTAACATGAAGGAGCTCTAAATATTTATATTATAAGCAATACCCAATCTTGTGATTGGGATATTCCTGTTTTTAATTGCAGAATTTCTTGAATATCACATGAATATCAGGAAAAGAAATGAGGTTTTTTTCGTTTGATGTAGGATATTTTATGACAAATTTCATTTGATGGGCTACTAACTGAGCATGGTGATAAAGAGCTATTAATTTCAGCATCGAATTCCATTTTACCTTATTAACAGTTAAATATTTACAAAATAAATAAATAAATAATTTAATATAAAGCCATGCTTGAAGAATTAAAATTAGTGCAACTAATTAATTCCCATACTGATCTTTACAAAACTGACATGTGTTGAGCACTAAGAAGAACTGACAAGAATAAGTTACTCACTAAAATACTAGTTCACAGATACTATAAAGCATACATTCTATTTTCTATAAAATAATACTGCAACAAAGAACAAGGGTATAAAGGGGTAAGTACTAAAGAATTTCTTGAAAAATCAATAAAAATAAAGGAGCTTCGAATATTTATCTCTTAAGCAATACCCAATCTTGTGATTGGGATGTTCCTGATTGATGGCTATAAACAGGAGGATACCCTTGTTCTTTGTTGCAGGGTAATTCCATGTAAATGTCAACCTAGACATGGTTTTTTCATCTTTAAATATATATATCTTGTGACACATCATTTTAAAGATACTTTTTCATATTTTTAAAATTTATCATAAGTTTTCACCAAATATTACTCCAAACCCCTGAAAAAGGGCTGTAAAGATAATATATGCAGTTACCCAAACCATCGCATATTTTTCTAACTTTTCACATTCATATATAGTTGAAAAAAACTGCAAATAATAATGAAATTTTTTTTAATTATTGAAGAATGGTTCTTTTGCTTTACAGAAACATACATATTTTTTTGTTTTATCATAAAATTAAGATTGCAAAGTTAATAGGTATTCAGTCTGATTTACTTGTTATGTTAGTCACAAAAACATGAATTAATTCAGTTATTCCCTTCTGGAAATAATATTTTTTATATTTTTTCCCCTGATCTCTTCTATGGGATGGGTACAGTTAGATTGATAAGATTGTTCATAAAGAATTTCCTTTTTTTCTGGCCATAGGACTTGTGACTAACATAACATCACTGTGTGTGACTAACATAACACAACTCTTTAAGAAATACTTAAATCTTTATTAAACAATTTATTTTAGAAACAAATTAATTTATTGAGCATCCTATTTTAAAGAAATTAGTGTGACCATATATACTACAGTAATTTATTTTCGAAACAGTTCTTTTAATAGTAAACTTGGAGTGTAAATTTTAGGCTGTAATTTGCGGCGCAAGTAAACAATCGGCAAATGAAGTCAACATCTTCAATGAAAGAATTTAAAATTACTTTATAGATATATATGCTGTAAATATGGAGAAATTTAAAATTTGTCTATTAAAAAATACAGGGGATGATATCCCAAGAAAAGAAGTTTTTTTTTAAAGAAATTGTGTAGAAGACGAAGCTGCTGATGATTTTGAAGTAGATTCTCCCGGACTGTTCCGAAATACAAAAACTAAGACAGTGGGTAATTTTATTGTGGTGGTATTTAACTCTTGTAAGTTTAAAAAGAAATATGGTACGAAGGTTTTAAACATGAATGAAAATGATTATGAAGTTTCCTTCGCGAGAAAAAGCTCTGAGGCAACCTTTGTGTTTCCCACAAATGAGAAAAAATTTTGGATTTAAGGAAAAGTCTTGTCGCATACATCTGTAAATTCCCGCAGACATTATTACTTTAAAAACAAAACTGAACTGGAAATTTTGTTTATAGATAAACATGTGTGTTAATCTTCAATAAAATCTTGTTTGCATTCTAATAGTTGTATTAATATTACCTGTAATACACTTAAAGTTAAATGTGTAATCGCAAGTTATGTTAGTCACGTTATGTTAGTCACAGTCAAGTTTTATTAAAATACTACTTTTTGCAATATTATTTCAAATATATGTCAAATTTAAAATTATTAATGTGAAAATAACCTTTCACATAGATACTATCCGGGAAAAAATAATAATTTTATGGTTTAGTTTTAGAGAATTGTGTTGATGAATTTACAATAAAATTTTGAGGGTTGCAAATCTGTTATGTTAGTCACGTTGATCAAAATGTCCCCTAACTGCCAAAAATGAAAGTAATATTATTATTTTTGTATATTAACTTAAACAACTCATCTATGCGAAGAAGAATAACACCTTGTTTTTGATATTGTGACAAAAATAAGGCTCACACACAGAAAATAAGATTAAAAATTTATTCTAAATGTTATGTTAGTCACAATGGAATTACCCTGCAGTATTATTTTATAGAAGATAGAATGTATGCTTTATAGTATCTGTGAACTAGTATTTTAGTGAGTAAACTTATTCTTGTCAGCTCTTATCAGTGCTCAACACATGTCAATTTTGTAAAGATCAGCATGGGAATAAATTAGTTGCACTAATTTTAATTCTTCAAGCATGGCTTTGTATTAAATTATTTATTTAATTATTTTGTAAATATTTAACTGTTAATAAGGTAAAATGAAATTCGATGCTGAAATTAATAGCTCTTTATCACCATGCTCAGTTAGTAGCCCATCAAATGAAATTTGTCATAAAATATCCTACATCAAACGAAAAGACCTCATTTCTTTTCCTGATATTCATGTGATATTCAAGAAATTCTGCAATTAAAAACAGGAGTATCCCAATCACAAAATTGGGTTTTGCTTATAATATAAATATTTAGAGTTCCTTTGTGTTAAATAATTTCTCAAGAAAGTATTTAGTGCTTTATAATTATGAATGCATAATGCTCTGGCATCAGGGAAATACTATTTCTTGTTTTCATCAATTATCTAATTTATTGTTCAATGATTTAATGAATTAAATTTCATGACATATTGGGCAGATAATACAGCTTTTAATAAATATATCGTTATTTTTTGGTTTAATTAATTTTAAGTCCATGAGAGGTGGAACAAAAGCATATGGTCGTCGCGAAAAACATGCATATTCTGTCAGCAGGATATCTCTTAATAGAGGAAATAACCAAAAGTAAACTCTTTTCCTGTGAATAGCTAACATATCAGTGGCTTGTTTTAAAAAAAATTAAAGTTTCTACTGCTCCCCCTTTATGAGAAAAATGGCTGCCAAGATGGCCAAAAACGCATGTTTTTGCCTTATGGCTTATCTTTAAGCTTAAATATTTCCAAGAAGGAGTGAGAAATCCAAGTTATGCATTGTGTAACCATTTATAGTAAACATCTGTACACTACCGGAAAGTAAGTAAACCTTTGGTTATGTCTTCCTTTTTTTGGAATAAATTCCTCAATTTTAGCAAAATCGGCAAAATCGAGTTTTTGTGATTACAACTTCAAAGAGCCCTGTACCATAGCAATTTTCACTATGAACATTCTAGTATTTTTTTTCTAAATGCCTGGAGTAACTAGTTTTCATAGATATCTAACACTTTTATTTTGCATGAGTACGATTTTTTATAAAAAATGATTAAATACTATCACTTTTTTAGTATTTTGACGTGGCGGACAAACTTTGAGGGCATGTATCTCAGAAAATAAGTGGAGCAGGAACCTAACAATTTGGACTTTTCCATGCCTCTGTATGATCAACATGTGAGCCAAATTTAAAAAAAAATCCGAGTTGGTCGTGCGACCAACTTTTCTTTTTTCCGGTAAGTTGGTATGGAATCACTCTGATGTATTTTTGTAGACTTAAATAGGCATTAAAGCAGAAATTCGAGACATTTACTTTTCTTAGCTACATTTCATGAGGTGCTCCCCGCCCCCACTCTCAAAGAGTCTTGACTCAGCCCCCCAGGCCCATCATTTCAAGCTTTTCCCGGGGGGGGGGCAAAGAGTAAAAACACAATACAATTTCAAAAGAAAACAACAAAAACCACTCCCACTTATGTGTAAATACATTGATTTCTCAAAGTCAGGGGGAAGGGCAATTGACCCCCCTGCCTCCCTAAATGACGGACCTACACCCCCCCCCTGAAATGGTTTGTCTGCGTACGCCACTGAGCACACACACACATAATAAATAAATAAATAAAAGTTCATAAGAAAGAAATAAAAGAAATAATTTAAATTAAAAAAATAAATTAGCTTTAAAATAAATACATAAATTAGTTTTAAACCCCTCCCCCCCCCCAAAAAAAAAATTAATGGCGCAACTTGCGCCCATGAACATAACTTACTGAATTTTTAAAAAAAATAAAATTGATTTCTGCACAAAACTTCTAAAAATAAAACTAAAACTTCTATTCTCGAAGCTCTATTTTTCATATTCTAATTAATCCATCTATTTTTAAGATAATAATTAGAACAGATCGATTTTATGCAAAACATGAACGGAGAGAAATATTTTTCCCAGTAGCTCTTAAAAAAATATTTCTAAAGAATTTTCTTCACAGTTCACATTTTTAGCAGATAACAGTAAACGTGCTAAGAAATCCCTAGCATAGTTGGTGCTGCCATATTGATCATAGTTAAAGTCACATTAGACTTAAAATAGGGAAAGTACATTTAATCTTCGTCCTTTAAATAGTTTGCATAAAAGCTGAATTTTTCTTTATATTATTTAGTGCCACAGAGGTTTCTGTGAAAATTTTCTTAATCAATGAAGTGGGGAAGTTATGCTAAAGTTTATCTTGCATTTCAAATGGACAAGCAAATTGAGATTTTTTATTTTAAACTTAATTTTAAAAAATCTTTTATCGCTTACCGGTACCGTAAATTACATAGCGCGTGTAGAATAATTTACAAGCATTAATCGTAATCATATCTACAAAGGTTTTTTCTTTAGTTAATTACAATTCATATGTTCTGGAAATTTGCAAAAAACTACGAATATTCAAACTCCAAGGAGTCCATTATGGGATCGTGAGAAAAAGACATATTTCCATTCAGGGAACTGCATCAGTTTTCTCCGAAACTAGTCTCAATCTTTTTAACAAGTGGCTATAGCCGTTACACTTTTTTTTTTTTTTTTTGCTTAGAAGAAGAAAAAAAATAAAAATCTTGTTTTCTTCTCTATCCGCTAAATTTTATCATTGTGGATTTTCCTTCATATGTTTCATTACTGAAGCTAAACTACTTATACTTGATTTCAAAACAAAAAATAATTAAAACAGTCTTATTGCCTTTTAAATGTAAATTTAAGAGGTCCTCCTAAGCATGCACTACATCTACACATACTAGCTGAATTTAAGTACACACAAAAATGCTTAACTGCAATAAGTATTTAGTAAACCACGTTTGAAACCCACTTTTTTTTTTAAATCGAATCTCTAAATATTGGCATTTTCCAAAAGTTGAAAAAGAAATCTTTTTCATCTTCTTTTTTTAAAAATAATTAGAAAGTAACGATAATTACATACAAAAATACCGAATAATGTTTGTCTCCCTCCTAATATTTTTAAAAAGAGAGATTGAACTAGTTTCAATACTTAATACCTTTTTTTAAATACTAATAGTTCAAATTACCTATTAAAGAGAGAGACAGAGAGACAAAGAAAGATAGTCTCTTAATTATATTCTTTTAAAAATATAATCAAATATTACATAAAGTTGTTTCTTTATTAGTATTTCTTTATTTACTTATTTACTTCTTATTTTAATGTATATTTTTAACAAGTTTAATTTAAAGTTTAATTTTACAAAATCGTAAAAGAATAATAGAGATAGTAATGTATTAGCGTTAGTCAACATCAAAAAATACAACAGTTATATATTTTAATATTTACCAAAGCTAAACTTCACATTCTGACACCTTAAAATTTAATACTGAGCTATTGTAATACACGTACGTAAGCTGCATAATACAAATTATCTATTACATTGTATTATGCAATAATGAAATTCTTAAAACAAAGTATGTAACTTTAAATATCGATTCACCCGATAAAAAAGATGTCACTTACAATATAATGAGCAACTGAAATTATGTGATCGATTGATTAAACACAAAATAAATCCATACTGATAAAATAGCATTGATTACTCATTGACGGGTGATAGTATTGATCATGATAAAAATAAATATTAATCTATAAATAAATTGTTAACATTTTTATTTTACGGACGAATGAAAGATAATAATGAAGTAATGTAAAGTTTACAAAAGCATTGTAAATCAAACTGATACAGGTTCTTTAAATATCTCCAGAGAAATATTTTTTACTGAACATGTGTTGAATCAGCCCAAAAGTTTTTTGCAATTAATTATTAACTTTAGTCATCTTTTTTTATTCTTATTTTATGCTTCCTAAAAACACTTTCCTCAATACACTTAATCTAATTATACAGTGTATATACGTTGAACTTGCATGACCACTATTTTCGCAATCGCTGGGTCTTAGATGCATACTTCCTTTTTTCAAAAATAATTTAAATAAGATGCAAAATTGAAACATTAAAAGTTTAAAGCGAAAATGTAAGAAAAGATGCGAAAGCTAACGTTTTTTCTTTCCCCAAATCATCACATTCATGGGTAGGAAAATCACAAGCGGGAAAAAAAACAATACCAACACAAAAAAACGCAACATTTGCAACTAAAATTCAAGGATGCGTTCGATTTTAAAATTCTGTGGGTGAATGTTGAAAATGAGATGCGAACATATAGCTCTAGAGAAGAACACTGATAAAGGCATTATTAAAAAAAGGTGTGTGTTTATCCTCTTTATTGCTATTAAAAAATGAAAGAATTTGCTTTTTTTATGAAAGAAAAGCTTTTTTTAATTCTAAATAACACTACAAAAGCTCGTACACTGTAAAAAATAGATGTTGCTTTATTGTTTGTTGCAGAACTTATTTAGTTAATATTACGCATGTTTTGATTTTAGATTGTTAATATAATTTGTCAATCTCACTTCAAAGTGAATGGAGCAAAATGAAAAAGATCATTTCTTTCACTCATGTACTAATTTATTAAATCACTTAAGTATTAATTCATCAATTAATTATTCTACTTTCCTTTATTTATTACTTCACTTATTTCTGTATTCATTCTTTCATTTATTTTCTTATCCATTCATTCGAAGAAAAGTATTTTTAATAATGATATAGAAAATGCTTTATTAGAAAAATGTTTTATTTTTCACTTTGCCCCATGCACTATCAAAATGCAAATTTTCCACTTTTTATGGAAGGTAGACTGCAAAAGTTTTTTCTTAATATTTCTATACAATTTTTATTACAAAATACATTATTTTTTCTTTATGTACTGTAATTTTCAGAACAAATTTCAAATTTGTTCATGTTGGATAAATTTTAAATTTTAAAAAGATAAGGTATCTTAACAATTTCATTTTTCCTCGCATTGCCCTACATCATAGCATAAATATTCCTGTCATGTGGATCCCTTAGCGCTATTTAATGTTTTTCGCCCCCCGCCCCCCTCCTCTCCTAGAGCTAGTTCAAAAATATTTAGACAAATGTACTATCTACATTTGAGCTTTCCAAAGTAGAGCTAATCATATGATTAAATTTTGGCTGCAGTGTTCTAAAATCATCAGATTTAAGCAGAAGGTATGAAAATGCCACGGGATAAATCAGAAATTTATCGAACAGCGAAAGGTTACAATGAGATTTTCGGCAAGCTTTCTTAATATTGAATCTTCAAATGGTAAATAACATAAACGAATTTTTTATAACTAACTAGGAGATTTTGATATGTTTTATTCCACTATGGAAAGTTAAAAGGAACAAAA
The DNA here is from genome assembly GCA_038373865.1 of Uloborus plumipes. Taxonomy (NCBI): domain Eukaryota; kingdom Metazoa; phylum Arthropoda; class Arachnida; order Araneae; family Uloboridae; genus Uloborus; species Uloborus plumipes. The sequence goes on from JAXGGA010001113.1 coordinate 74,026, forward strand.
GTATTATTTTGATTCATATTTTGATTAATTTTGAGCGATGCAAATTAATAATATTTTGTCAATACAAAACAAAATAATATTTCAATTCATAATCTGACTAATTGTATGCTATAAATCTGTTAATTTACGAATTAAAATAAGAATACAAAAGAAAAAATTACGAATGTTTCAATTTTAAGAATGAATTTGATGCATTGACAGTATATTTTTATTTTTTTGCTTCAAATTTTTGGCGAACCCGAATTTACATCTCATATTCCCCCAAGTTTTTCTTTCTTTGACATAGACTCCTGGGAGTCCCTGCAGTCCACTTTAGGAACCCTTGCCCTACCGTCAATACTTCCACTCAGAATGTTGCCTCCCAAATGTATAATAAAGTATGCTAACTAATTTTTATCCTAGAAATATCTCTAAATGATTTCGCTTGAATGCTTATAAAAGTTCGGTTTTGCTCCACTTTGACATAAGAAAAAAGACTTATTAAACAATCCTATAAAATATACATAAAAATCAAACATCTAACGAGTCAAAATTTACAATGCAAATTCAAAACCTAAAAAGCTTTTCTAGTCATAAAACAAATACTATTTTTGAAAATGGGGAAAAAATCCCTTTATTATTAGTATTATTATTAATATTAGTAGTATTATTTGAGATGAATTTCAGACTCTTTTGAAGAAACTTTATTTGACTGAAAGAGATAAGAGCGTAAATAATGATCCATTAATAGGCCCTTCAATACCCTATTTGAACTCAAAAAAACTAAAAAAATACTTGTATATCTGAAATGAAGGTGACAAATTTTCAGAACTATACATACATGCTTAGTTATGATTCACTTTGAATTGCACAACATTACAGATCAATAAATTACACATTTTTTAAAAAATATTGGGGAACATCCAAATGTGACTCAAAGAAAAAGATAAATACCTCATTTTTAGTCAAGATTTTCTCAAACGCTAATTAAGCATCTAAAAGGTTCTAAACTAATCCAAATCAGTTCGTTTACGCTACGTGATCTTCATCAGCACTTCAATTCTTATTTTTCGACACTAAGCACCAGTAACCAAATTCATGGTTCCAAGAATTATCAAGAAACCGCAGAGGAATTCTGGACCCTCAAATTAAGTAATATTGTTGCAAACAAAATGTGTAGATAAAAGGAAATGACGTCAATGCTTTGTCTAAATGTTTGCTAAGATATTTCAAACAAAATGTATTGATCTTATAGCATGCTATTTTCTTAAATCCGTAAAGGGGAGCGTAGTGCATACTTGATAATCCTATTACTAGAGCGTATTTTTTCAAATCTTATCTACAGTAAATATGCTCACAGTTAAAACTATCACCTAGTTATGCATCTGTTCTTTTTAAACAATGTTTCCAAGTGTTAGTTTAAATAATTTAGTATTATTTGTTTTGTATTAAAAACAATTTTTCAGTGTTCAACAAATTTCAGAAAGGTTTTTATTCTTATTATTTTTATTATTTTTTTTTTATTTATTTATTTATTTTTTTTTTTTAATTTTCCTTTTGAATTAACTTAAAAGCTGTTTTTGAAATGCCATTGAAGACCGTCAAAAATTGAAAATATTATGGAAAATTGTTAAGGAAAATATTTCGGATTTATTTGGGCAAAACATACTCAATGTCTTACCAGCCGAACGTTTTTTTCTAAAACGCCATTTAGAACTAATATAAATACAAATCTATCTTTATAAATATGCGTCGGTATTCAGTCAGCTGCTACTTTTGGGTCAAGAGCGTCAAAAATTTAAAGGATATCTAAGTATTGAATGTCCTTAACAATTCACAATGAAGTGATATTTAAAGTGCAATGAAGCCATTGGGATAACCTTAGCATTCCTAGAACCACCTCAACATAGTTGATATATCCTTGAAGCTACTATACTATACTATGATATATACTTGAACTAAATAAATACATTTGTGGTTAAAAATAAAAGCAACAAGTACTAAGATTAAATTAAAAATTTAAACAACCCCTGACCATGATTGCCGATCTCATATTAAAAGGAACTTCTCTAGTCATGAAGAATTTTAAATCTAAATATATATTATATATATTTTTTTTTTGAGAGGATATGGTAAACACGGAAAAGGAAACATAATCCTTACTAGTAAAATTTGCTAGTCGCAAAAGCAGAATAAGGAAGGAAAATTGAAAATTCTTATACTAAAACCAATTACAAGTATTTTAATTGTTGACAAATAGAAACTGGTAACAGATAAACATTTTTTATCTCATTGAGGTTTTTTTTTTTTTCCTCGTCTGAAAACAGTGACATCGGTTTAAAATCCTGTAGATTTAAGCCTTAGCCGTATTTGCTTAAAAAACGTTATAATTCGAGTTCTATTTTACATGGAAGTTCTAAACACATATTATCAGAAGCAGATTTTTTTTCTTTCTTTTGGTACTATTGTTTAAAATTTTACAATATGTTTTCAAAAATTGCGAAAATTCTTTAATAGGTTTTTAATTAATATTTTGGAAAATTAATGTCATCCGAAGACGCGACCTAACTAAGAACACTCTCGATCACTTCACCCTTCAAACAAAAACTTTCTTTTTTAAAATCGGTAAATCCGTTTAATCTGTACGTCAGATGCGTCAAACTTTTAACCCTTTAACGGGCACAAGCCGTTTTTCTCCAAAATTCACATTTTGCATTGTAATTAGAAAAATAAAGCTCATTTACGACCAAAAAATGTATTTTTTTTTAATTTTGATGTTGTGGCTTCTGTTTTTAAGAGGGGTGAGTAAAGTTAACCACCGTCCATTACAAGCAATGACATTTCACTGATTTATTCAATAGAATAAATGTAAAATACAAATAATTTCACAAGTAAATGTGCATTCCTTGTAAAACTATTCGTCATTAGTTATTTCTGATATATTGATGTTTGAAGGTTTTAGCCAAAACGGCACCAATTAATGCTATGGTGCACCAATTTATGCTACAGTGGTTCTATGCTAGTGGTTAGTACATTGCTGAAAAGAATTAATTAAAACTTACCAGAATCTCACTATTTAAACCAAGTTGAATTATATTATAATATGTGCATTCATAATGTGTTTAAACCTCTAAAATTATTACATATCATGCAATAGACAAATAATTACACATTGATCTAAATTACCTATTTTTATTTTAACAATTTAAAGCATACTATATAGATATTCAAATTAATAAAAAAAGTTGCAACTAAAATTTAATTGACGTTAATGGCCATAAAAGAAAAAGTAAAAGGTGAATGGGTACCCATAAAAACATAGCACTTACGTGCTTCTGCTGCGTTAATGTCCGTCCATGATGTCACGTATATAAGATGGAATAGTCGAAATTAAGTCTTTTAGATGATTGAAAGTTCATTACAGTTCACTTTTATGCTATCATTTTCAACATTTGAAGACTATTTTGAAGCCACGTTGACACACTAATTTGGAGGCAATGTAGCTGTACGAAGATATATGAGACTTCACTTCAGAAATTCATACTTATTGTAAATATGTACCAACTACATACGCACACAGGATAAAATACAACTTTTTCATAAATGGATGTGATTTCTTGAGTAATAAATACAGTGCAACATCTTCAAGCTATTACGTTGAGAAAAATATTTTAATGCTGAAAAAACTGAGAAACTGAAGGCTGATCAATCAGGTTAAAAAAAACAAAGATTCTAGGGGCTGGGGCCACCCCCAGCCCCCAGCAAACGTAAAGACACACTGGCAAGCTCAAACAGCAAGCCTTAGCGCAAAGGGCAAGCGCCCCATAATTCTTCCAAAAAACGTGAACTAAAACTACCGCTCAGTTCCTGATTGGCTACAGGAGTTTGCCAAACCAGGAAGGAAGAATTCTTCCGGTACAGTTGCGGTTAGCATTTTCAAGGCCTTGGTAAACAGGAAGTTGTGTTCGAATATGAACACCGCTCGCCTCCAATATCCAACAGTGGTGGCTGTTTAGCGTTAAGGGGATGCTATAAGGTTTTGCCTTGTAGCATTATCCCCCCTCCAAAAGAAAAATAGTAATATCCACATGTTGGACGTTAAAATGCAGGAACACCTCAATTTGACAAAATTCAAAATTATACAAGTGATGAAAAAAATATGTTGACAGAGTACACACATTTGATTAACTAAAACACATAAAATAAAAAAAAAATAGTGAAATTCTAGTGCGTTAATCACCCAGAGATCAAAAACAATTACGTAAACACTAAAATCAGTAAGATGTATCAATCATGAAATGATAGGCATGAAAAACTCAATTAATAAGTGGATAAAGTTTCGAATCATAACATGCTTTTCTCCTTCAAAACACTCAGCAAAATTCATTAAGCAATATCAAAGCACTGGACTTTTTTTTTTTTTTTCATATACTTCAAATTATTTCAAACTCATAGTCATAACATTGTAATCAGTTCACATACTTCAAATTTTTTCAACTCCTCATAACTTTGTAAATGGTATTAAAAAAGATTATGATCAACATTACTTAACAGATTACATGAAGGCATCAAAAAAATTTGACATGTGTGCAAAACACTTTTTTTTTTTTTTTGAATTATTCTGAGTACTTGTCCCAGTTAAATACGGAACCAGCCAGCTATAAAACCAGAATGCTATTTAAAGGCCTTTAAATAACACATACAAAGTAACCCAAAACAGGCTCTCAGTCCTGAACAAAAAAAATTTTATACTCCAAATTGGAAAAAAAAATTTGAAAACCTCCAAAGAAATCAACGTACTAAATCATAACTTCAACCAATACTTCTTATTCCTCAAAACTCATGAACATCCTTTAAATGCTTAATTAAACTCTACATCCTTCTGCTGGAAAAGTTTGCTTACATGTAATTTTAATTCCTTTCCTTCATTAAAAGCATCCTTAATTAAATAATTGTCATTTCTAAATTTTCCAATTATCTCATGAGGTCCATTATATTTTTTTTGCAAAGAACCTGGATGTTGGAATGCTGAGATGAAAACTTTATCACCTATTTCAAAATTGGGTTTCTTCCTACCCTTTATATATTTCTCTCTAGAGGAAAAGTAAGCGTCCTCATTTTCATTAAAAGTGTCCTTAATTTTTAGTAATTCACTCGAAAGTTTACTTTGATATTCATTATAGTCCTCTACATACGTTGGTTCACTGTGAAGGTTAAGAGGGATGTTAATTTCTCTACCGAAGAAGATCTTAGCTGGTGAAAACCCAGTAACCGTATGGATTGAGCTATTATAGTGCAATTTAAACACAAGGAGTTTTTTATTCCACTCAAAGGTTTTATTACACATTGCTGCAATACTTGTTTTCATTATTCTGTGCACGACTTCTATCATTCCGTTAGATCTCGGTAAGTAGATAGAACTCTTTCTCTCCTGAATTCCCAATTGTTTTAAGAAAATTTTAAATTCCTCAGCCTTGAAGCTAGGACCATTATCAGAAATTAAAAATTTTGGAATACCAAAAGATGCAAAATACCCATTTAGAGCTTTAATTATGGTTGGAGCTCTAATATTAGAAAGTGGTATAGCCTCCAGATACCTTGAATAATGGTCTACTATAGTTAAAATGAAACAATGATTTTCAGCAGATCTTGGTAATTTACCCACAATATCAATTCCCAGGCACTCGCCAACTCCCAAAAATTTCTTTGGAATCATTTGATAAGTGGTAGAAGAAGGCTTAGGCTTATGACTTAAACATTGACTACAGTTTTCGCAAAATTGCTTAGTCATTTTGAACATTCCTTTCCAAAAATATTGTTTTTTCAAAAAATTGTAAGTTTTAAAAACACCAAAATGTGGAGTATGAGCTTGCGTTAAACAAATCTTAAAAAGAGAATTAGGAATCAGAATCTTGTTCTGTAAAATTTTAGACCTAGATTTCTTATTCCTACTCAGAAGTTTAATCATTACTAACTCGGTGTGAGAATCAATGAAATATTTAGAAACAATTTTAGGGTCATTATTCTCAATTCCTTTAATTATAGTCTGAATTTTACTGTCATCTCTCTGATGGGACTTAATTGAAGAGTAATTTAGTTCATCACTAGATTCAAAAATTTTAAGATTAGTAACATTTTCATTTTCAAAAGGAACTCTTGAAAGATAATCAGCAGGCTGTTGAGCGCCCTTCAAATATGATGCAATACAATCAAATTGTTGAAGATAGAGGATCCACCTGGCAACAATATCAGGTTGTTTATTTAATTCTATATGATAAGTTAAGCTCTTGGCATCAGTTAAAATTTCAAATTTGTTACCATACAATTTTTGATGAAAAAATTTTACTGATGAATAAATAGCAAACAATTCCCTACGAATGGATGGATACCTTGACTCAGCAGGGGTTAGCTGTTTGGAATAGAATTCCACAGGAAAATAATTCTCCCCAATCTTTTTTAACAAAATTCCACTTATTGCAACTTTGGAAGCATCAGTAGCTAAAAATAATTCATCGTTAGGTCCTAAATTCTTTAGTTCTGGTTTATTCATCATAATATCCTGAATTAGGTCGAAAGACTCTTGGCACTGTTTTGACCAAACAAAAGGAGTTTTCTTTTTGGTTAAATTTACAATGGGATAAGTAATATCCGCAAACTTGTCAATCATATGTCTGAAGTAATTAACCATACCTAAATAAGCTTGAACTTCCTTGACATTTTTTGGGATAGGAAATTTTGTTACTTTTAAAATGTTGTCATCAGAAGGACTGAAACCATTCTTATTTAAAGTGAAACCTAAGTAGTTAATCTCTGTTTTGCAAATTTCAAATTTGGCGGGGTCCAAGGTAAGGTTGAATTTCTTTAGTCTATCGAAAACTAGCTGTAAATTATGTTTGACCTGATCGATACTATCCCCGGCAATTATTACATCATCTAAAAAGAACTGGATTTCACTCCCTTTAAGGTCGTTTAAAGCCTTAGAAATTAAAATGTGGAAAAATTGACATGATAGTTTTGAACCGAAAGGCAAACGTAGAAATTCATAGTTTCCTAACTCGGTACAAAAGGCAAGTTTCTCCCTATCAGATTCTTTAAGTTGAATTTGGAAAAATGCAGACTTTAAATCAAGAACTGAATAATAAGCGCGACCAGAAATATTATGCATGATTTCAGCAATGCTGGGCAAACAAATTTTAAACGATTCAGTAATGCTATTTAGTAATCTGTAATCTACGACCATTCGGAATTTAGGTTTATTAGGGTCGTCATTCTTATTTGGTTTCTTACGAACAAAAATTGCAGGAAAAGCATACAACGAGGTCGAAGGCTGGATGATTTCAGCTTCTAATAATTTAGCTATCTCTTGTTGAGCAAATTCTTTAGCAATTTTAGGTATAGGGTACGGGCGTGTCTGTAAAGGATACGAATGAATTAATCTAAACTCAGGAACTACCTCATTTGTTGATCCTAATGTCATGTAAGACTTTGAAAAAACTTCAGTATTACTCATTAACATTTTTAAGATTTCTTTTTTTTTGTTGAGGTTCCAAATGTTCAACATCAAAATCCGATTCCTTAATTTCCTGTTTTCTTAATTCCCTAACTGCAGATAAACTCAAAGGATTAACTTGAAAAAGTTGTTTATTAGTAGGTTCTACACATTCTGATTCATCAAAGTTTTCTACGCCACCAAACATTGACTTTTTCCTCAAAATTATAGGTTTGTCTGACTTATTTTCCACAATAGTTTGAATGGACTGATTAAAAGAGACCTGATGTACAGACTCAGAAATTAAAAGATTTGAGTTACCTCCCTTAGGACTGAAAATTACCTGATCTAAGTGAGATAAATTATTCGGCAATTTTAATGAAATTATCTGGGAAGCACCAGGCTGAATGGTATAATTTCTAAGAATCCTAACATTGTTTATATTCCCAGAAGGTTGTTTAAAATCCTCATCAAAAACTTGACTCACCTCCTCCTGATTAGTAACAAAAAATTTGAATTTTGAATTACCTACAATTAACTGATTATTTACTGCGTCCAGCACTACCCTATTCCTTTGCAAAAAATCATAACCCAAAATTATTTGATAGTCAGAATTCCAAACATTTTTTGTCACATAGAAAAGATTTCCAAACCAAGAAGATTGAATTTTAAATTTTATGTTGACTGCAGACATGTAAGGAATAGTTGATTTATTCAAAGTAATTATTTTGACACTTCTCGACACATGCTCAACCTTAGTGGTTTCCTTAATTTTTAACAGGATGTCAGGCTCAATTAGGCTCAATGATGCTCCTGAATCAATTAAGGCATTCAATTTAACTGACCCAAATTGAAGTTGAATTATAGGTAAACAGTTACTTGAAGCAGTGTTACACGAGAGTACAAATTTCATTACATGATTATCATTTTCAGTTGTCCTATCATCAGCCGGTTTGTTAATTTTGTCAATCTCCTCATTAGTTTTTCTTTCATTTCCCAATGTTTCTTTTTTTTGGTCATTCTGTTCTCTTATGTAATGGGCACCTGGTTGAGAACTTTCATTTTTATTACTTTTATCACAAGTACCCCCTATTAGTTTAAATTTTGTCTACCAAAATTTCCTCTGTTATTTCTGTAAGGATGACTAGACCTCCCCCTAAAAAATCTGCCCCTATTTCCTGAAAAATTTCCTCTTCTGTTATTCGAAAAATTTCTGCCCCTAAAATTTGAAAAACCATTATCCCTACCAAAATTATTTGACGAAGGAAAATGAACACAATCTGTGGTCAAATGGTTTCGACCACAAATGTGACATGAAATTTGTTGGGTAGAAAAATTGTTAACCTGCTGGGAATTTCTCTCAGTCAGATTAGCAAGTTCAGTAGTCAGCTTAGCAATTTGTTTGTTAGATTCAAGTTGACATTTTATTAGGGAATTAATTTGAAGATCCCAAGAAAAATTTTCAGAGGGTTTCTGTTGCTTCCTCAAATGCATTTTCAATGTTAACTGCACACTTGACAGCCTCTTTAAAAGTCGAAGGACCAGTTTTTTTTACCTCGATCCTTATATCCTGTCTTACCACTTCCAAGAATTTATTTAATTTAATATTCTCAGCTAAGGTTACTAGATCCTGATTGCTAGAGTTGGTAATTCCTACAAAAAGCTCTGCCTGCTTGGAAATTTCACCTGCCAATTCTTTAACAGACTGATTTGGTCTGTGTGTGATTTTTGAAAATGCAGACTGAATGTCAGCAAAAGATTTTGCTTTTTGAAACTTTCCAACCAACAACTCCTGCAAATCCTGAATTTTCTCACATTGAGAAGCTGCAGCATCATTGATTAAAAAATCTAAAGCTTTATCACCTAAATTTAATTTGAACACAATTAATTTTTTCTCCTCACTCCATTTTTCTAGATCTGCAATGCTGTTAAACTGTTTTATATGAAAATTAATATCTTCCCCCTCTTTGCCATTAAAAGTAGGTAAAGATGAAGCCAAACTTTGAGCAGACATTTTAGATTTTACTTTGGACATTTCAGCAAAAATTTAAAAATTTGAATGAAAACCCCATTGAAAAATTTGGTTTGTTGATTGGAAAACATGAAAAAACAATAAACATACAACCCCTAAAGAATAGCATCACACAATAAAATTTCATATCGCAACACAATTCAAGAAAATAATTGATAAAAATGCATTCATGGAAAAATCATGTACTATCAAACAGTCACAGAAAAATTCAAAATGCAATATAATGTAAAGACATGATTAATTGTTATTGAAAAATTAAAATGAAAAATTGCAACAATTTTAAAAAATAAATTTCGTGAATGTTTAGTGATCTCAGGGTGATTACATTTTACATTCATAAAAGTATAACCCGGAATTCTCAACCCATTAATTATTTTTTTTGGAGCGGCACCAATAAATGGTATATTGATGTTTGAAGGTTTTAGCCAAAACGGCACCAATTAATGCTATGGTGCACCAATTTATGGTACAGTGGTTTTAATGCTAGTGGTTAGTACATTGCTGAAAAGAATTAATTAAAACTTACCAGAATCTCACTATTTAAACCAAGTTGAATTATATTATAATATGTGCATTCATAATGTGTTTAAACCTCTAAAATTATTACATATCATGCAATAGACAAATAATTACACATTGATCTAAATTACCTATTTTTATTTTAACAATTTAAAGCATACTATATAAATATTCAAATTAATAAAAAAGTTGCAACTAAAATTTAATTAACGTTAATGGCCATAAAAGAAAAAGTAAAAGGTGAATGGGTACCCATAAAAACATAGCACTTACGTGCTTCTGCTGCGTTAATGTCCGTCCATGATGTCACGTATATAAGATGGAATAGTCGAAATTAAGTCTTTTAGATGATTGAAAGTTCATTACAGTTCACTTTTATGCTATCATTTTCAACATTTGAAGACTATTTTGAAGCCACGTTGACACACTAATTTGGAGGCAATGTTAGCTGTTACGAAAGATATATGGAGACTTCCACTTCACAGAAGAGTATCAATTTACGGACTCGTATTACGCTTTTTCGTTAAAAGGGGATGCTATAAGCGTTTTGCCTTGTACAGCATTTTTCAAAATTACATATTCATTTTAGTTTTTACGCATGGAAATAAGTTGATAGGAAAACTAAATACAATGTAAATCACCTAAAATACTTTTAGTTTGTCTGATGGGGCAACATGAAACATGGAGCAGCTCACAATGGAACATTACATGTTGTACATAAAACTTGTGTGCGTTTCTAGTGCGTTTTAAGTTCTAGCGTGGTGGTAAGATATTTACCACCACCTTAAAAAGGGTTAACTCAATTCTTTGTTGCATCAGGGGTTGAAAATACAACGTTAAAAAGCACAGATGCACAGGAATACTGCAGACACATGTTTCGGCATTACAAGGATTTTTCCATTGCAAAAAAATGTGAGCTTATGGATGCAAATGACATTCGGCAAAAGCATTTATCCGATATATATGTATATATATTGTAATTAATTTACAAAACTTACGGGCCAGTAGTACATAACTTGGATAAAAAAAAATAGAACATATAAGTTCAATTTTATTTTTGGAGGTCTTATTGCTCCCACGCAATAAGCGAAGACAATTTCTAATTTTATTTTACATAAATATTATATGAGTTTAAAGAACTGAACACAGAGTACGTGTAGTAGTAGTGTTGTGTGTAGTAATAGTAAATTTTATGTGCAAAGTCTTCTATATTTTCAGAAAATAGTTCAACCATTTTAATCAAGTCCCGATTATACTACTTGATTTGATTACATATTGGGGGAGGGGTGAGTGGACTTCACATTAGTGCGCAAAAAAGGCACACAGCATGAAAGGGTTAGATCCCCCAGTTTAGAAGATAAAAACTGTCGTTTAAACGTTTAAGAAAAACATTTTTTAAGTATTTTATTTTAAAGTTTTGTTGTAGTAGTGGCAGTAAGCAATTTATTTTTTTTACACAAGTAGGATAAACTTATTGACCCCTGATAGTTTTGTGATTTGTAGAGAATTATACAGCATGATTTTTTTTTTTTTTTTTGATGATTGTTGCATGAATTATGATATAGCTGTTAAAATATTACGATTTACGAGAGTACTACCCGTACGATATTTAGCGTGGCTAAAAATCTAAAAAGATGCAGTGAAATTTACTCAAAATTATAACTTTTAGAACTATGAAATAAACAACTGTAGAGAATAGACAACCAAACAGTAAATAAAGAACGATTCATATGAATAAAACAACATTTCAAAACTTTACTGCAACCCTTAATTGCAAAAACTTCAACTTTATTAGAAACAAATTCTAATTGTTTTCATTTTTATTTTTACTGATTTATTTACGGCTTAGTATTTTCTTTTCTTGGCACGCAAAATAAAAAAGAATAAATTGAAAACAGCATTTCGGAAAAAGACAAGCAGTAACTTAATTTCCATGTGCAATGATTAACTTCACAATACATAGAAAATGATTAAAGTTACATACCTAGTAATTCAAGAAATATTGAAACACTAAGAAGACATTCTCTAATTTGAAAATAGAGTAAAACTAGGTATTCGCTCTGAACGTCGCAGCTCAACATATAAATCGAGAAAAGTCTTATGTTAGCTCACCTGTTAGTGATTTAAATGAGCAGTTTTGACGTTTCTTTTATGTGAGACATTTAATGTTGCTACTACCATGAGTACCTGGCGTGATATGCTTTTTATATAGATAACTTAAGTAGGAAGTTAAAAGATGAACAAAAATGCAGTAAAGGGATTTTTAAGTCATTATTCTAGGCAGTATTTCAAATTTTTATCTGAAGAAAAGAAGAAAACAAAGGGATTTTTTTTTTAACACTTAAAACATTTTTTCTTCCTGTTTCAAAAAGCTTTCATACGGAATAAAAACACCAAATGCTGAGATATTTCAAACATAAAATTACTGAAAGGTTAAAAATCTAGGTTGGAAGCCAAAAATAATAATAGGGTCAGGAGAGGGGGAAATGACCATAATTTTTGCTATTTTCCACTATTGCTAAACTACACTTCTAAAACCACTCAAAATATTTTAATTTCTACTTCTTTCTTCATTTATTTATTTATTTTTTCAATCTTTGAAAATTATTTCTCTATTTTCTTCCTCTGTCATAATTTTCACACTTTGCTTCCGGTTACCGGGTTGAATTCAGCACGGCGAAATGAACGACACTTCTGCTTTCATAGACGCAGAGCTCTTAAAGTCTAATAAACGTAGCCAAGATGTGTCTTCACCGGCCCAGTGGTTAAAGCGCTTACACTGCTCCGTACGCGGTAATTCGCGGTTCTATCGTATCGTGTGTGATTATTCACACTATTTAATAGCTTACGAATTTGTGTAAAATTGATTGGTAGTGGAAAAGCATGAACCTGACAAACATTGAATAGTTGAAAGTAATGATCCAGCCGGATGAATGCTCTTTTTCTTTCTTTTGACAGATAATTCTGTCGTAACCGTATACACAGAAATTGGTGAAATGTTGCACTATAGTTGCATTACCATGGTGTAACTTTACACCAGATATATCGGTTAAGTTACTGCATAGCAACGAAATTATGGAGTAAGGAAACACATTTTTTTACAGTGTAGTAATTATAAAAGTAAAGTTTTGTTAATAAATTTAATGCATTAGTTTCAAGGCTAAACCTAAGCAGGCTTGTATTTATGGATTCTTTCGAAGTGTTGGAGTTTAATGTTTTGTAGCTTTTAATATGAGTTTCTTGAATATCCTATCAAAACTTATGAATGCCGATTTCTTTTACACGTGACGCTCACGTAATTTATTAAAAAGTAGCGATTTTAAATGGCAATAAGCAAAATTTTGCTGGTTAAGAAATCACAAAAAGATGTAGGATTTCTTAGGCAAGAAATTTATTCAGCTATCTTTTAAATTACTACTTTTTAAAGAAATATATGAGCGCCATGTGCGGGACAAAAATGTCGGCTTTTCTGTTTAATGTGGCCCTATAACACTTAAATCACATATGTTTCAAAAGTTAACTTCAAATGTAAAAAAAGATGAAACAGTTTTGAAATAAAATATAAAAAATGGTTTTTGAATCTAAAGACTATTTCTGTGAGCTTGATTTACACTAAAAAGTATTAAATAAAGTACATATGATTTCCAGATGACAAAAGTCAAAAATTTCAGTTGATGTAATTACAATATCTTTATATGCTGATTAATTCTAAAACATACAATAAAATTTAAATTAAAAAATTGAGAGAAGAAATAGGCAGTATACAGGTATTATACAACCTATTTCGATTTTTTTTTTCTAAAATATTCTCATTATTAGACAAATTACGCAATTCCAGACCAATATCGAACACGAGAACCTTCGGGAGACCGGTAGTAACAGAAGGCATCGGTCAGCTGCCGTCGTATCTCTTTTAGACGAACGTAAGTTCTGCTGGAGAAAGTTATTTTTGTTCAGGTTGAAAAGGGAAAATCTTAATTTTTTTTCTATCCAACGATATCCAGGGTCCCCACCCACAAATCGCCAGCAGCATGACAAACGGACATTCATTGTCACTTTCTGGGAATCTGATAATCATCAACGATGACACTCGGGGATTAGACCCCTTTTTTTTTCTTGTAAGCGAGTGCCGCGAATCCCGACCGTTGCATAGAAAGCTAGAGAAACGAAGAAGCCCACGCCCACCCCAGTTCAAATTCGCACAATCACGGTGTTAGAACGCACAAAAACTTTTCATTCAAAGTTATTTCTTAGCAAGAAAAAAATATCGTGAACAAAATTTAAACGAATTAAAATTTAACAGAACAGAACAGATGTAAATCATCTTCTGAAGTAAGAAACTGGATAAGTGTGTGTGTTATAAATTTTTTAAATACTTTTCTTTATCTTTTTTGAAACAATAGGGGCAATTTGAATTTGACGTATTCTATTTCATTTCTGCCATTTAAAAATGTGCACGTTTAGATAGCAACGAGTTAATAGTTAAATCTACACACTTTGTGTATTTGGAGGCGAGGAAAAGAAAAGTGTTGATGATTTTTTTTTTCTCATATTTTTCACTCTCAAGCAGAAAAGTTTATGAGCTAATTCTTTTTATTTATGAAGTTCAATTACACTTCATTTGTTTCCCATTTCCTTTATCATTTAATATTTTCGTTTTGTGTCTCTCTGAAATTCTTCGGAAAATAAAAATTGTATATGTGTCTATCATTTTATTTAGTTTCAATTCTCATTTTTAACCCCCGACGCAACAAGGAAGGGGGTTATATGATGTGTCTGTGTATCTGTCTGTGTGGCACTCTAGATTCTAATCGGATGAACCGATTTCGAAAAAAAAAAATAGTTTGAAAGGAGAGTTGATCGAGAGTGTTCTTAGCTAGGTCGCGTCTTCGAATGACATTATTTAACGAAGACATTAATTAAAAACCTGTAAAACGTTTTTCGCGACTTTAGAAGTCAAAACATGCTTGAAAGCTAAAGCAATAGTACCGTAAAATGGGGTGAATCGGAACACTTTTCAGCTTAATTGTAAAAAAAAGTAGTTAAAAGATTTTTTTAATTTGATTTTTTGGGTAAAAACTTCGGTCTTGCTTTGTTTTTGATATTCCAAGCAAAGACAAAACATTTCGAACAGTTATTATTTATATATATAGGAATTTAGGGGTGTTCCGAATCACCCCGCTGATAGGGGTCAATCGGAACACATGTTAAAATTTTTATTTTTTTCAATTTAACCTGTAATAGGTCTCACAAACATGAGTAATATTGATGGGGGAGAATAAGAACAGATAGTTACTGTCAAATAAAAGTTTATTTTCTATACCAGTAAACGTTTATAATTTGTCAGAATTAAAAATAATTTTGAACTTATGAAAAATTAAAATTAATTTTAAGAAATGCTTTTGAATTAAAATACAAAGCTGTAACATAAATTGAAGTCACTCATATCGTCCACAAATATGTACTTGGCCTTAAAACTAGCAGTTGTGGCTTGACTTAAGTTTTTTCATAACATCTTCTGGGATGAACGCTGCCTTTTCTTTAGTTTCTTGAAATCTCTGGGTTTTGGGGATTGTCCTGTAAGATTTTCCCACTTATTCATCACTGTCTGTGTGCTGGACTTTTGCTACATAAAGTCTGTATGACTTTCCCCATGTATTTTAGGTAAAAAGAAGTCTCCTGGAGCAAAAATCTTTTTAAATCTGCAACTTTCTGTCATTCTAAGATCTAGTTGCTCACGAGAAGAGATAAACAGTAATAAATCCTTGTTCTTGTCTTTACTAGAGAAATTGGAGTTAAAGTCTTGAATTTTCAAACAGTTTCCTTTAAATAAGTTTGAATTGGAATAACAGAACCAAGTGTTCCGATACACCCCGCAAATTCTTTTTCCTATGTCATTTTTCAGAATTCTTTATTTTTATGTCACAATTTTCAAAAAATGTAAATTCTAATGTAATATTCAGTTGTTCAGATACATACATAATTGAAACATACCACTCTTAGGTTTAAATTATAAGCAGGTTTGTACTTACATAAGAAGTTTTGCAGTCTATGAAAACGTGATGTTTTCTAGCATTCCACGTGCAGCCCTCCTTATAAGCCAGTAACTTTGTTAGATTGACAAAAGTAGTTTTTTCCTACTTCAAATGATCTTAAATTTCTAAAAAAATAATTTAATGGCGAAAAATACCCAATAGTATATTTATGAAGAATTTCTTTGTACGGTCGGGAAGTTTTTTCCGATTGACCCCGCTGTTCCTATACACCCCATTTTACGGTATCGAAAGAAAGAAAAAAAAGTCTGCGTCTGATAGAATGCGTTTGGAACTTCTATGTTATATGGGCGATTCTCTGTAAACTCGTCATTCTTCACTCGAAATCATGGTTCTCATGGTTTTTTGAAATGTTCGTATAATTATAATACTATTGCTCAGAAAATGAATCTATTACTTTGGTTTGAAAGAGGGCCAATTGAAGTTTATGTTTTTCTGATAAATCATGATAGGGGGTTATTCCCCTGCCTAGTATAACTAGGCAGGGGACTGTGCTAGGTAGCTGTATTTTTGCCCTTTGTAGCGTAATATCTGCAAAACTATTGGAACATAATTAGTTTCAAGACTACCTATAAATTTAGGCAGAAATCGTGGACATAATAACTAATATGTTTCATATTTAAACTAATTGCCATTAATAAAATCACTTCCCAGAGGACTGTTTTCGCAACGATCACGATGCATACTTTCAGCACAAATGTGGCTCTCGAACTAAACAAAGTGGCGTTTCAACACCGTTCACGGCGATTTCGTCAAATTCACACTGATTACTTTAAACTTCATGACAAAAAGAATTTGCAAAAGTTATAGATTTTTCGTATTACAGCTTTGAATTTGTTGCAGGGGACTGTTCGAAAAAACTCTGGACAGAATTTACTTGACAATTTTAAGTTTTAGAAATACGTAATTATACTTTATTTCATAAGAAAAATATAGCTTCATTATTCTATTTTTAGATATTAATTGCCAAATTTATGTAGTGTTAATAGGTTTTTTGAAATACTATCTTTAACAGTTAAACTATGGGATTCGGACAGCCAGGGGACTGTGTTTTTGGTGCTTAGATAATTTCTAGAAAAAAAAATTAAATTGTTATCGCTCCAAGTACAATTGGCCCACAAAGTATTAATGCTTTTCTTGTATTCAGAGCGATAATTACTTAATTACACTTTATTATTTTTAAAATACTTGGTCCGGACAGCCAATTACCAGTTTACAGAGAATCGCCCATATAGAATTCGGCTAAGCTTTAAGTTTATGTGATTGCCAATCTTATTGTTGGCAGATGAGGAAAGAAAACTCAATGATTTAAAATGTTTTTCTGTTGCCATTATCTATTTGTTGACAATTAAAATACGGTCGTCCCCGTTTAACCGGGTAACGGATAAACGAATACCCCGCTTTTATGAATAAAACATCCCGGAACCCATGCCATAGACGCAATGTTGAAGATCCCCGCCTAATCGAATAATATTTCTTGGAACCGACAGTATTCATTTAAGCGGGACCGACAGTACTTGTAGGGGAAAGTAGGGTAAAACCGGGTACCTAAGGTTTGAAGGCTCCCAAAACTCACAGTTTTTAACATAGAGGAACAAAATTTGGCAAAAGTATGCTCTACTTATCTGTTAATGGAACCGCAGTCTTGAAAACATTTCAGTTTTTTTTTTTCTGAATTTTTACAAATTGTTTTGCAAAAAAAGTCATTTTGCCCGGTTTTGCCCCACCAGTGGGTAAAACCGGGTAGATATGTTATTGCTATGGGAAAATAAAAAATTTAAAAGTTTCCACAAAATTCAAGTTTTATTTAGCAACATATGTTAATTGCTGTCATAAAATATCATAATTAGTATAACAGGACACATTAATGAGCTGTAAGTTAGTTTAACTGTCTTTAGACTTAATTTTTTTGCTGTTGCCTTTTCTCTGATTCATTTTTCTTTCCATCAAGTTTTTTTTTTTTTTTTTTGTGTCCACCTTTGGTCTTCTTTTTATCATTTTTCTTTTTCTTCGCTTCTAGTGTAGATTGAAGTTGACGTTTGTATGGGGAGCCCGTCAAAATTGCAGTTTTACCTTTTCTGTTGTCCTCCTTCGCCCTTGTCTTTCACTCAGTGTACGGTGGAGGCATTAATTCGGAAGGTGAAACACTGAATGATGCATCTAGAATAGGTTTAGGGTTAGTTGACATGGACTTAGAACTGCAGGGTAAATTGATTTGTTCGGGTTCCGAAGCTGTTAGATTCGATGGTTAATATATCTTGTCTTGAAACCTCATTGTAAAATAATTTGGTTAAAAAAAATTGTTTTTCATTATATAATAGACTTATTATGTTTTAAAAATCAAGGGCTGGAACCGGGTACACGGTTTTGCCCCTCGGTTAGTACCCGGATTCACCCCGCACATAAAACTTTCATAAAACATGGCGTCAAATGACTATACAGAACGCTACAGACAAATACTTGCAATGATAATGAAGGTAATTAAATGCTGTACAAAGAGAGCTACATACCTTTATTCTTGCAGAAACAGGAACGTAGTACAATTCGGTTTTGTTTTGCTCAAAAATCGTAAGCAAAAACCACTCAAATAGAATTTCCATCACAGGAACGAGATAAGCGTGTCTATTGCATTCTGATGCAATCGCCACAGCTTCTTCATCAAGGTGGAAGGTAGTTCTTCTGTTTTTCACGCGGTTGCAGCGCTTACAGAGGCTAGAAGGGGGTACCCGGTTTGCTCCCGACTACCCGGTTTTACCCAACTTTCCCCTAATTGATTTTAGTATGAGGTTTTAAAAGAATATTCAATTTCCGGTTTTTATTCTGCTTTTGCGACTTTGCAAATTTGCTTGGAAGGATTATCTTTAGTTTTCCGTGTCCTCTTAAATGCAATTAAATATATTTAAATTTAAAATTCTTTCTTACCAGTGTAGCTCGTTTTAATATGAGGTCGGCAATCAGGGTCGGGGTTTTAAAAAAAAATTTATTTAATCTTAGTACTTGTACTATTTAGTTTTAGTTTTGTGGTAAGAATGATTAAATTTTATGCGAACGCATCAAAAAAAAATTTAAAGACTGGGGATGGGGGGGGGAGTAAGTATATTTTAAATTATACTTGTATTCCCCCCTCCCCGTCGGGCATTTCATAGAGCCAGCGCCACCGCTGATGATACCCTTGCTATAGCTACGCCACTGCATTTGAAACAAACAAATATTCAAAAACATTAAAAAAAAAATCAGTAGAATACAAAACTGCTTGACATGTAAACCCCCCCCCCCCCGAAAAAAAACGTCAACAAAAATATGTTTGACAGTTACAATCTTTTTTATACCATGTTCATTTTACACATCCTAACCCTAATTATTATAGTCAGAGTTTCGGGGTTACAAGTTTGTTGGCCATTCATTAACTTAGGGGCGGACTGAATCCCCTATCAAGGAGCCAACCTTGATTTCTAGAAGAATACACTTGAAGGGTCTAAGGATACGGATCCTCAAACAACATTTAGCCATGATAGTGAAAAGGGGGTGAGAAAGTGGCTACCTTCCATTTTTTTTTTTTTTTTAGTCTTAAAAATGCAGTTTTAAGATATCTTTGGTGGTATAACGAAAAAGCTTGTTTAACGGCTTAAATATGAACTGCTTAATGTTCAAATATTTCAGTTGGGAAGGAAGGCAACTATCAAAATCAGACAACTTATCTTTTACTCTCGCTTTGACTTAAATATTTACAGTACTGTATGATCCTGACAGAATGTTAAGTAATTTAAACAAAGAAAATTGAAGTAACTTCTTTAAAATATACTGACTTTAATTTCTGAAAGGAAAAATCAAGTCGAACCCATTTTTAACAAATCACTGATTGTCGACTGAGAGTGCATTTGTTTAAATACGTCTCAACTTTTAAAATAATTGAAACAGGTCTTCTAGGTCGCAAGAACATTGTAATCTGAAACACTGCACGCAACATTTAGTGAAGCATGAAAAAGTTTAGCATTCTTATTTTATTTATATAAGGGTGACTATCGGGAAAAGTGTCAATTTGACCAAGAAAATTTTCAATTTTTAAAAATACTCAGAAAATAAAATTAACAGGGTACTTCAAATGCACATTAGTAACAATTTATTTTAAAAAATAAGGCCATGGTCAAGGTGAAAATTTACCCCCATTTTAGGGGGATGTCTTTGAGCATTGCCGACATGATGAGAATGCTACCTATCTGACAAATATTACAGATTTTACACCTAGCGTACAAAGATAAACACTTTCACTACCTTCAAGAAAATAATTATTACTTAGAATATAATAAAATTTACACAGCCTGAAAGCTTTTTTGTTTCATCAATAAAATTAAAGACTAATTAAAAGTTATTTAAAGTTTAAATACGTGCGACAAAGTTTTTTTCAAGCAGATAAATTGGTTAATAGTTAAATAATCAAAATAAAATAAAATTCTTAACACAATCTCTTAAAAAACGAACTTAATTCACGACAGTCGGAGTTTGGAGGGGGATTTGCACTAAACTGTTCGTAAGTTTTCCCATTTTAAAACAAAATTATATTTTTGGGTGCAGTAGTTACGAACGAAGGTCTGAATATTGATGTGAAAGAAAAGAGAGTGAAAAATAGCAATAATTTTATTTGCAAATTCAAATTTTGCAGAAAAATTAATGTTTTTGAAGCATTAAAAAAACAATAAATAAACTGCTTCCAATAGTTGGAAAATTTGGCAGGAAAAATGATACACTTGAAATCTTTGTACTTTAAAACGCAACTCAACAAACTCATAACACCAGGGCTGTACCCAAGGCGTGGGTTTTGGGGGTTAAACCCCTCCCATTGGGAAAATAATAATAAGCCAAAAGAAGAAAGTGCACGTTTGACGTAAATTAACTTTCATGTAAAGTTTTGTGGGAAACTCTTTACTTCTTTAAAACATTTTCAAAGTTATCATTGAAAAAAACTAGGTTGAGTTGCTGAGAAATAGACTGAATGAATATTTATAAAATTAAAAATATTTTAAATTAATTTCACATTTTAAAGTTTTAAAACATATAACAAATTTATCCGAGCTACTAACATTTTTGGAAATAATTTATCGCTTTCTATTATAATGTCGTTCTCATCACATACATTTTAATATTCAGTATTTTTGTTGGGTAAAATAAAAG
The DNA here is from genome assembly GCA_038373865.1 of Uloborus plumipes. Lineage (NCBI taxonomy): Eukaryota > Metazoa > Arthropoda > Arachnida > Araneae > Uloboridae > Uloborus > Uloborus plumipes. The sequence goes on from JAXGGA010001113.1 coordinate 95,267, forward strand.
TGAAAAACTGCCATTATGTTTTCTATTAATTTGTTTGCATCACTATTCTGTTTTCATAAATCAAAACTATAATCGTTATTTTATGGCCTCGAAATTTACCAAATTATAAAATCCGCACAACCTCTGACGTCAAGTTGTGTGAATTTTCGACTTTATCCTATTGCAGTCACTAGCGCATGCAAAATTTCTCTTCTGAAGGGAAGGGTATCGTAGAAATCATTACATGTAGGATTGGTTAGGGCATGGCTACCTGCGATCCTTAAACGGCTAGCCAGACACGCCGGAGAACAAAGGAAATCTCGTACAAGGCGAAGTTACCGTTGTCGCCGCTTGTGGCGCTGATCTCCTAGGGTTGGTTTGAGCGTTTTTCTGTGTTAACAATCTAGATTTCGCTTTGCTTTTCAGTGAAAACCGCGTTATTTCTTTCAAGTGATTTTTCTATTCATGCATTATTCATCGAAACACATCCCACGATACTAGATTGCACATTAATTTCATGTGTTCTTTTTCTTTTTTCTTTTTTGTGAATGTTGTTTTAGAGTGTCTATTGCAAAGTATTGACGAAAATCATTTTCATTCTTTTCGCAGGCACTTTTTTTTTGTATTTTAGTTTGCAATTTAATTTACAACTGGTACTGGCGCTATAAGAACGCTGGTGTGCTCATTGTCTTCACTTAAAAATAATCTGAATCTCTGAAAAGTTTAAATTCATTCATATATTCATTATATTATTTTATTTTATTAAACTATAATTTTTTTATTTTTTCTTTATTTATTTTTTGAGATTCGTTAATTTTCTGTCAAATACAAAATTTTAATAGGAAAGCAATTTGAATTGATTGGGGGGGGGGGAATGAATTATTTGGCTGAGCTGCACATGCTAAGATCTCAATATCTGTCCTTCTTCTTTCTTTTATTTTTCCTTCGTTCTCGGGCTATTTTCGTGGCACAAGGTTTTTCATTGGTTATTGCTTTCAATTTTATATTGCATGATTATTTGAATATATTTCACCCTAAAAAAAAATAAATAAATAAATAAAAAATTTCTTAAACATATGAGGAATTAAAATACAGAAGCGCCGAAGAAAACGCAAAAATTCAATTAAAATGCAGTTAGATGCAGGCCCGTCCTTCCGAATTGAGGGACGGGGGGTCTATTAAAATACAGTTTTGTATTTTAACTGACCCCCCTCCCACGAATTGGGGGGTGGAATTCCGAATTGGGGGAGGGGGGTCAGAGGGGGTCAATTAAAATACAGTCCCCCCTGGGGGACTGTATTCGTGGTTTGTTCTGTAAAATGCAGTCCCCCCAGGGGGGACTGTATTTTAATTGACCCCCTCCCCCACTTCGAGATTCCCCCCGTTCGGGGGAGGGGGGGGTCATTTAAAATACTGGGGGGGACTGTATTCGTAGTTCGTTCTGTAAAATAGTCCCCCCAGGGGGGACTGTATTTTAATTGACCCCCCTCCTTCAATTCGGAATCCCCCCCGTTTGGGGGGAGGTCAATTAAAATACTGGGGGGGCTGTATTCGTGGTTCGTTCTGTAAAATACAGTCCCCCAAGGGGAATTGATCCCCCTCTGACCGCCCTCCCTCAATTCAGAATTCCCCCCAATTGGGGGAGAGGGGTCAATTAAAGTACAGTTTTGTATTTTGATTGACCACCCCTCCCCCGAATAGGGGGGGGAATTCTAAATTGGGGGAGGGGTCAATTAAAATAGTCCCCCCTGGGGGGACAGTATTCGTGGTTCGTTCCGTAAAATCCAGTTCGTGGTATCGTTGTGTAAAATACTGTTTCCCCCAGGGGGGACTGTATTTTAATTGACCCCCCCCCTCTGACTCCCCTCCCCCAATTCGGAATTCCCCCCCCATTCGGGGAGCGGGGTCAATTGAAATACAGTTTTGTTTTTTAATTGACCCCCTCCCCCGAATTGGGGGGGGATTCCGAATTGGGGGAAGGGGTCAATTAAAATACAGTCCCCCCTGGGGGGACTGTATTCGTGGTTCGTTCTGTAAAATCCAGTTCGTGGTATCGTTCTGTAAAATACAGTTTCCCAGAGGGGGGACTGTATTTTAATTGACCCCCTCCCCCAATTCGGAATCCCCCCATTCGGGGGAGGGGCGTCAATTAAAACACAAAACTATTTTAATTTACCCCCCTCTGACCCCCCTCCCCCAATTCCGAATTCCCCCCATTCGAGGAGGGGGGTCAATTAAAATACAAAACTGTATTTTAATTGACCCCCTCTGACCCCCTCCCCCAATTCGGAATCCAACACCCCATTCGGGGGAGGGGGTCAATTAAAATACAAAACTGTATTTTAATTGACCCCCTCTGACCCCCCTCCCCTAATTCGGAATTCCCCCCCCCATCCGGGGGAAGGGGGTCAGTTAAAATACAAAACTGTATTTTAATTGACCCCCCGTCTTCCAATTCGGAAGGACGGGCCTGCATCTAACTGCATTTTAATTGAACTTTTACATTTTCTTCGGCGCTTCTATAATAGGGTGTATCGAAAAAAACTTTTTTTCGAAATTCAATTTACTAAGTTGATAAAAAGTTGCCCCTACCTACCCACATATTCCACAAAAAATTCCAGTCTAATCAGAAATTCTTTAGGTGTTCCGCACGAGGCCCGAAGTTTGAATTTTTTCAAAAATTAGTTTTTCTATTTTTTTTAAATATTAAGAATAAATGTTAAAAATAATTCAAGTTGCAAAATGTACACAGCAAAGTCGGAGGACAGAATTGGGTTTGAAAAAAAGTATATAAAATAACATTTAGATCTCCTACATTTATTCTAAACTTACGTAATTTTCACCAAAACTAGCATTTTACAAGGCCATGCGGCTTGGTTAGAAACTTGTTTATGAATGTGGAATCTAACTGAATTACCACTTGAAACTGGGAATCATCTGTGATTTATGTGGAGTAAAAAGTAAAATGCTATAAACAAAAACAGAATCTAAGCCCCCCGTCACACAGTTCCCGCGTTCTATCGGGGCCCCCGTGATTATAAACGAAATACAGTTCCGCTAACGTAGCTGCTATAGGATTGTATAGAAAAACATATATCTTTGGTTGAGGGAACACTCTAAATATTTCGGATATGGTACTCCAGTAAATGGCCCCGGGAAAGAAATTGTAGCTTCAGTTTCACGATTTATAGAAAAAAAATTATATTGATAAAAACATAAAAGCTATCGGTTGTGATGGCACATCAGTTAACACTGGAAAATCAAATGGTGCTATTAGACTTCCAGAAAAGTCTTTAGAACCCTCACTACAAGCCGTGGCATGTTTTCTTCATTTAATGCGTTACCACTTAGAAAATTAACGGTGGCTCTTGATAGACCGACTACTGGACAAAATTCTTTTAGTTGACCTATTGGAGAATTCTAATAATATTGCTAAGATCTACCAGTCATGAACTTTTAGAAAATAGAACGGGTTTTACCAGAAGTTGATGTCAAAGAATTGAGTCAAAAATACTTATGGGATGTGTCTAAAGCTGTAATGTCTGTCAAATGTTCTCAAAATTTAGCAGAAAGGAACCCTGCAAGCTTTTCCCATGCAAGATGGCTTCATTACAATGTGGAATGGATAACATTCTGGAGATTTGTATCCAAATACTTTCTGCAATCTATGATTCCTTGATGAAGAATTCAAGGATTGCATATGTGTCTGTTGTTTGGAAAAGGGGGGGGGGAGGTTGCAGATTTAATTTCAGAATTCCCTGAGAATGCCAATTTTGATCTCTACTGTGACAATTTATTTACTTCTCTTGCGCTCCTACGTGATTATTTGTCTCAGAAAGGTTTTGTGCAAGAATCGGATTAAAACATGCTCATGAACTAAGTTACGTTGTTCAAAAAAGAAAAGAGAGGAAGTTTTGAATAAATGTCGATGACAGGTAAAATAATATTACGTTGGGTCGGTGGAATAATAGCAATGTCATAGCTATTGCATTGAATCTTCATGGAGTTCATCCTATTGTAAAGACTAAGCGATTGTTCAACAGCAAAAAGAAAGTAATTGAAATTGATGAACCATATAAATATGGTTGCTCAGTACAATCGTTGCATAGGGAAAAAGATCCCATGCATCAAATATCGGGAACTACCAGTTTATGATTCACTCTAAAAAATGGTGGTAGTCGTTCTTCGTTTTTATTTTAAAAGCTGCTGTACAAAATGCATTGAGCTCAAGAGTACCGTATTGAGTTAGGTATTATGGGGCTAGTTGTTCTATTGCTTTAAATGAGACTCAGGTAAGATGTGCCCATTGAAGTGAAAGAGCTTATCGGAATGCAGCAAATGCAATACGTAGGTTTGCAGAACGCTTTGCTGACTTTCATACTCAACAACACCAATATTTCCCTGTTCTCTGAATCTACTTCCCAGTTTATAATTGCCGCTTTTATTTCTTCTTATAAATTGTCATTTTCAAAATTACATCGTAGGCAGAAAAAAATTTTTGGTAAAAAAGTATGTACCCTCTGGTGCCTAGCGTCCCTTTTTAGGGACGATTTTTCTTTCTTAAATAAAAATTTTATTTTTTACATGATAATTTTTTGACTATTTTTCCTGTCCATTTAACACTATTTGTAACCAGTATACAAAGTATCGTTGAAAAAAAAAATGTCAGGCATTAATGGGTTAAAAAAATGCTCAAGTGCATGAATAATTTTATGCTGAGATTCGATTGTGAAAAAGTAGAGAGCATAAACCTGTATTATAAATTCTGCTAGTTTATTTAACTCTGAACTTGGATCACTAGTTGCGATGTGTAGCCTCAAAACTCTTTGCCATCTTGCATGGGAAAAGCTTGCAGGGTTCCTTTCTGCTAAATTTTGAGAAAAGTTGTCAGACATTACAGCTTTGGACACATCCCATAAGTATTTTTGAATCAATTCTTTGACATCAACTTCTGGTAAAACGCGTTCTATTTTCTTAAAGTTCATGACTGGTAGATCTTAGCAATATTGCAAGAATTCTCCAATAGGTCAACTAAAAGAATGTTGTCCAGTAGTCGACCTATCAAGAGCCACCGTTAACTTTCTGAGTGGTAATTCATTTAATGAAGAAAACATACCACGGCTTGTAGTGAGGGTTCTAAAGACTTTTCTGGAAGTCTAATAGCACCATTTGATTTTCCAGTGTTAACTGATGTGCCATCACAACCGATAGCTTTTATGTTCTTTATCAATAGAACTTTTTTTTGCTATAAATCGTGAAACTGAAGCTACAATTTCATTCCCTGGGCCATTTACTGGAGCATCATGTCCAAAATATTTAGAGTGTTTCCTCAACCAAAGATATATGTTCTTCTATACAATCCTATAGCAGCTACGATAGCGGAGCTGTATTTCGTTTACCATCACGGGTGCCCCGATAGAACGCGGGCACTGTGTGACGAGGGGCTTAGATTCTGTTTATAGTTTATTTTACTTTTTACTCCTCATAAATTACAGATGATTCCCAGTTTCAAGTGTTAATTCAGTTAGATTCCACATTCATAAACAAGTTTCTAACCAAGCCGCATGGCCTTATAAAATGCTAGTTTTGGTGAAAATTACGTAAGTTTAGAATAAATGTGGGAGATCTAAATGTTATTTCATATACTTCTTTTCAAACCCAATTTTGTACTCAGACTTTGCTGTACACATTTTGCAACTTGAATTATTTTTTACATTTATTCTTAATATTTAAAAAAATAAGAAAAAACTAACATTTTTGAAAAAAATCACAAACTTCGGGCCTCGTGCGGAACACCTAAACAATTTCTGATCAGACTGAAATTTTTTGTGGAATATGTGGGTAGGTAGGGCAGTGGCGGATCATGGGATTTTGAGGCCCCAGGCGCAACCTGATCCGGAGCCCCCCCCCCCCCCCCCCATTGACCAAACTACAAATGGGATAGCTCACTAACATGATCGATGCAGAAAATCAACTTTTTTTATGTTGGGAATTAAAAAGCTCTGGGGGGGGGGAGATATAATTACATTTATATTATAGATAATGAAACGAATTACTTTTAATTTGTCTAATATATTTCTAACAATAGATAAATGCAAAAAAAATTGAAATTATTATTAAAGTTTTGCTGTATAATAATGAATTAAGTAAGGTACATAAGTGCATTGAGAAGTATCGACCATGTCCAATTTCCACAGTACACACATGCCATAGGGACCCGCTTATAGTGGCATTAGAGATGAGTTCGGGCTCATTTCGGGCCCGAACCCGGAAAGTTTCAATCCGAGCCCTAGTGAAACTATCTTACATCAAACACCGAAATCCACTCGAGTGTGACATGATTTAATTAAGTGTTATGTCCTAGTTGTCGTTTTACATTAATTATATGGCTAACTTTGTTGCAACCACAATAAAATAAATTAAATTTTTTTGAAATTGTGAATGCAAAATATTGAAATATTATTATTATTTTTTGTTTTCAAATTTCTACTTGAAATATAATAATATACGGTGTACTGCAATAGTAATCGCAAAAAATAGATTATAAATAGGTACTCTCTTTTTGTATTCTTATTTTTAAAATTGTTCGTGTGCAAAAATTATCATCTAAAACATTTTATATTTTTTGAAAAAAAAAATCACATGAAGAAAGCACAAAAAAGAAATATTAAAATTACTGCACAAGATCTTTGCCCCACTTTTTAAGTTTCATTAATTTACACAATTAAGTGAAATAAAATTAAAATTCCTTTTTATATAATAAATAAAATTTGAAAACAATTAATAATCTCAAAAAAAAAAAAAAAATCAAGTAAAGATTTTTGCTTTACTTTTAGAACTGAGCACCCAGGCCTAGCAACAGGCCTAGTAACATGCAAAAATAATGTAAGGAATGAACATAACATTTTTTTTTTTTTTTTTCAAAATCCGCGTATAATATGAAAAGTTTTCGAAAATGTTTTAACGCTAAATGCATATTAATTTTCCTTAAATTCAAGATAAAAAACTGTAAAATTTTTACGTAAAATATAACTTAATTTGCTCATTTATTTTCTGATTTTACCACAAAAAATACATGAAGCAAATTTCAAGTTAAACATGCAAATATTTTTCAAATAATGCTCATTACATAAATTAAATTTTATGAGCTTATTATTATTATTAATAATAGTAGTAGTAATAATATTATTATTTTAGTTATATGCACAGACTCAAGAGTAGTGACACACAACGTATCTTGGACATAAATATTAAAGTAGTTATTTTTGCTGTAAATAGATTCTCAAAATAAGTCGGAATCAAATCTGAAAGAATGTAAGGTGCGGACATAATATTTCTTTCGAAAAATAGCTAAAACTAGATTTAGTATTAAGCAGAGTCGGCCCGACCTGAAAATTTCGCACAAGCAGAGAATTATTTGGCGTCTCCCTGCCACCCTCCCCCTGTTTTTTTTTTTTTTTTTCTAAGCACACATGATTGACCAAGACAAAAGTAATTTTTTTCAAATGAACTGGAATATTTATTTGCATCGTTAGAAAAATTTTAAAATTAAAATCAGTTATTGCAAAATAGCAGTATATTATAAAACTAATAATATAAAAATAGTAAATTAGAGTAAACTATCATTCTTAAAACACCTAACATCACAGTAAAATAAAAAGTTTTATAAAATATGCTTATAAAACCAGTCCTCTTGCTTTAATTTCTGCAAAATCTTTCAAAATGATTACCCATATCGATATTAGACAAGGTGTCGTTTTCAATAGACAAAGGGGCTAGGACACGTAGTCTTTCCTGTTATATTTTAGAACTGAGATAATTTTTTATTGTTTTCAATTTTGAGAAACTTGTATCTCCACTGGCGACTGAAATTAATAACGTTAAGATAATTCGTAAATTACAAAACAATATAGCGAAACATTTATTTATTTTCTTTTCTCACCTGTTCTGATTGTAGCTCGTTTCCTTTGTAGCTTGATAGAGCAGTAGTAGGTGATACAAAAAAAAACTTTTAATAACCTTTTTTTTGTTTTTCACGTTACTCGAATAAAACGTCCGAAACCAAAGGTCTAAGTCCGAGGTACACGGACTGAAGATCCACGTTCAAAAAGGTCCAATAGACAGAAGGTCCGGCAGACTTAAGAAGCTCCAACATACATAAAATCCAAGGGTCATAAGGTCCGACAGACACAAAGGTCCACAATTTTCGACAACTAAGACATAAGGTCCAGTTTTCTCAGCATGATGGACATAAGTTTTTTACTTCATTCGTTTTTCATTCTTTGATTTCTTGCGCTTTTCATTTGCTACAAAACGTACCAGATTTTTTATGGCTTTCAGGCATTTTTATATTATTATTATTCTAATTTCCGTTTAAAGTTTTTACGTAAAACGCACGTCGGTAGCTGAGCTGCAATCATCACGAAAATATGCACACGTTATTAAAGAAGGCTATTTAACTGAAGGCAAAAGGTGTGAAGACACTCTCTTGACGCCAATTGGAAAATGACTAAAAGGAAAAGAAAAGAAAAGAAAAGAAAAAAATTGCCATCCAATACTGATCTTTCATTCCTGGAGACCACCCGCAAGTTTGAATTGTGAATTGTCACACGGTTTTACGAGATTCCCCAAAGGGCCTGAGATTCCCACGTAAGATAACGCAAGTTGCGGCCACCCTACGACGGACGCATCCCCTTAAAAGTTCGGACCACCCTGTGATGTGAGAACTGAGAACAGAATAAAATGTAACTAATCCTAACTTTTACCAGTAATGTCTATTATCTAACGGAGGATCTCCCCCCCCCCCATGACTATTTACAATACTCCTTCCAGAATCGCAGCAATTTTGTCAACCGTCAACCACTCATCAGAAGAAGGACGTTTTATGACCTTTGCCTCTTAATGCTTAATGGCCTTTCAAGCAGCACGGGGATTTGCAGGCAATTGCCCCCAGCCGAATAGATATAGCTCGCAGGGTCTGTATAGCTCCTCTTCCATACGTGAGAGATCCAAGTGATATATGTCATTTCTAAAACTCTTCCCCAACAAAGCAATCTGGTCGTTAAAAACAAACTGCTCTCACGCTCTTGAAGTACCACGCTCTTGAATTTGGGGTTCAGACCTATTCCTGGGGGCCCATCTATCTAAGGAGCCTTAATTTTTACTTCCTTTTACGTAGTAAAGGAAGTATTGTGATCGCGAAAAAAAAATCACTCAAATTTGAGTCTAAATTTTGATTTTGCTCACCCCCGAATGAAAATTCCTTAGTTTTTTTGACCTGTCAGCACGTGCATATGCACCTACCAACATATAAGCAGCCGAAAATTTTTTTTCCACCACCCCCGAGTTAATTACGACGAGTTTTCTCGTGACGTCTGTATGTACGTGTGTGCGTATGTGGGTCGCATAACTCAAAAACTATATACCGTAGAAGCTTCTAGCTTGGTATGTAGGCTCTGAGGATGGTCTAGTTGTGCACCTCCCCTTGTGGTTGCATTTGAATGTTCCCAAGGGGGTATTTTACTCCTTTTTTGGGGTAAATCAGTGTTAATTTCAATGCAGACTCAAGTGATATGAATTGGCGCGACCACTTGGCGATATGTCGCCAAGCTTTTGGTCGCCAAGTGTTTGACGCCAACTTGGCGACATATCGCCAAGTTGGCGACAAATTTGGCGATTTTTTTTTTTTTTTTGAATTTGGGTTCAACTTGGCGTTATTGGCGATATTTTGCGAAAAATTCACTGAATGATATTAAAATCAGCAATATTTAGAAAATTAACCATTGCAAAATATTTTTTGCATTGTTTCGTGGCAGATTAGGGGAGTAAATATTTGAATTGTTACCTTGCTTACTCCAAGCACTTTTTTTAACACTTAAGGCAACTACTAAGAAATTTACACGTAAAAGGAAGTAGTGTGGGGTCCATACCAGATTTTTTTTAAAGGCATAGCACATCATAAAAGCTATGGGAACAGTACGTGTATATTTTAAGGTAAAATAATTTTTAAAAATAACGATAGATTAATTGGAAAAAAAAATTCCTTGAACGAGAATTTTTATTGATTCTTGCAACCGCAGGGCCCCATGACCACAGAAGCCCCGAAATTTATTCAGATATTAATCGTATGTATGTTAATTTAAAATATACTGAATTTGTATTTTTATTTCCGTAATTATCTTTCCTTTAAACGAACTAAAGATAGGACCACCCAAAGAAAAATTAATCCCTCTTAAAAATTTGGGGCTCAGACCTATTCCTGGGGGCGCATCTATCTAAAGAGCCTTAATTTTTTTTAAAGGCATTTCACATCATAAAAGCTATGGGAACAGTACGTGTATATTTTAAGGTAAAATAATTTTAAAAAATAACGATAGATTAATTGGAAAAAAAATTTCCTTGAACGAGAATTTTTATTGATTCTTGCAACCGCAGGGGCCCCATGACCACAGAAGCCCCGAAATTTATTCAGAAATGTACATGATAAATGATTTACATATTGCTGAGATGTACAAAGGGGCCTTCAAAAATGCATTTTGACAGACCCCCAAACCTGTAAATCAGCCACCGCATTCTGCCATTGAATCTTCAGGGGGTCTCCAAATTAGGTGGTCCCTAGTATTAGTAATTCAAGCCCTGCTTGGATGCAGGGCCCTATTTTGAGCAGTCGTCCTATTGGCTTCAGCCCAAGCCTATATATCTCTCCCAAGCCTATAATCCTCATCTAACTGTCACTTTCCATGGGTTTTGAGCATTTCCCACTCAAACTTATGACTTTGCCAAGGCAACTCCTCAAATCCAAAAATTTTTGGTTTTGAAGATGTGATGCTGCCAACTAGGCCTGGGCCTTGGGTCCAATCTTTCTAAGAGGCCTCAATTTCTTAAAGGATTATGCACAGCATTAAAGTTATGCAAACAATATGAGTATTTTTAAGAAAAATAATAAAAAAGTAACTATTTATTAATTGGAGAAAAAAAAAAACTTCCTTGAACGAGTATCTTTATTCATTATACCTGGAACGGATTTACCATACTGCAACTGTGAAGGCCTCCATGGCCATAGAGGCCCCTCAGAGGGTTCAAAAATGCACATAATAAATGATTTACATAGTACTGAGATGGACAAAGTGGACCCTCAAAAATGTATTTTAACGGGGCCCCTAGTCACGCTGCATTATGCCACTGAATTTTTAGAGGGGCTTCAAATTATTGTGGGCTTTGGGCCTCAGTATTAGTTAGTTGGGCCCAGCTTAAATGCAGGCCCTATTGGGAGCAATCACCAATCAGTCCTATTGGCTTTGGCTAACTGTCAATTTCCTTGGGTTTTGAGCATTTTCCACTCAAGTTCGTGACTTTCATTGGCTTTTCCTCAAATTGAAAATTTTTATTTTTGAGAATGTGACAATCCACGGTTTCGAGGCCCCCTGCCTTTCTGAGGCCCCAGGCTCGCGCCTCATGCGCCTATTGGGTGATCCGCTACTGGGTAGGGGTAACTTTTTATCAACTTAGTAAATTGAATTTCGAAAAAAAGTTTTTTTTCGATACACCCTATTCTATAAATGTAATTTTAGAAGAATCAGCTTTCCTTTTTGCAACTTTGGTTAAAACGGAAGTGAGGAAAATGTAATCCTTTAAATAAATGATTAATAATTTCATGATTAATAAATTCATGAAAATGTTTCTGGAAACATGAATTGTTTTGCCGATGATGTCAAACTTATGGGGGTTGTAGAAAATGACGAACAAATAAATCAGCTGCAACAGGATTTGGATCATATTACTAAATGGGCAGACAAGTGGGGTATGGCAGTTAATGTTGGGAAATGTCAAATGTTGCATTTCGGTCATGGAAATAAGCATACAAGCTATTATTTTCAGGGTTCAGTCATTAGTAGGGCAGATAATGTTATGGATCTAGGTGTCTTAATAAATCAGGATTTCAAGTCTAGTCAACAGTTCAGCATAGCTAGTAACAAAGCCAATAGGATGCTTGGGTTTATTAATAGATCTATTTCAAACAAATCTAAGAAGGTTCTTCTGCCTCTATATAGAAGTTTAGTAAGACCTCATTTGGAGTATGCTGTTCAGTTTTGGTCTCCTTATCTGAAGAAAGGCATTAATTTATTGGAAAGGGTACAAAGAAGGGCTACAAGGTTAGTAAATGGGTTTTCTAATTTAGACTATGATTCCAGACTTAGAATGCTTAATATGTATAGTCTTGAGCGAAGGAGAGCCAGAGGGGACATGATTCAGTTGTTTAAATTTATTAAAATGAATGATGTTACGGGGTTAAATTTTCGCACGGAAAGCAGGACAAGGGGTCATTGTTCTAAGCTGTTTAAATCTCAGGCTAATCTTGAAATTCGAAAAAATTACTATTTTAGCAGGGTAGTGGGAACTTGGAACAGCTTACCGGAAGAGGCGGTAAAGAGCAATGGAGTAGATGGCTTTAAGAGGGCCATTGATCTTCATTGGGGTCTTTAATTTGACTAGGACCAGCCAAGTTGGGCCCAGAGCCTGCTGCTGGTCGCCACATTTGTATTTGTATTTGTATTTGATTGTCTCTCGAATATATAAAGCTATCTTCTAAATCAGATGTAAACGTAATGTTTCACATAAATGTAGTTTCGAAGACTGCATGTGTCAACTGCACTTTCAAACAATCTTTAAATTGTTTCATGTGCATTATAAATGTTTTAAACTGTGAACACATAACAACACTTTATTTTTATGTTTTTTTTTTTTTTCCATCTAGACTGAAACAGTTTTACTCCTAGAAATCAAGTCTTTACACGCATGTTATTACTATAGCCGTCCCTTTAAAAAGTCTCACCGAACCCTAGGATATCAGCGCCAAATGACTAAAGTGGCAGAAATTGTAAGTTCTGCTTGTACGCTCTTTTTTGCCCGTCTGGCTAGCCGTTTAAGGATCGCAGGTAGCCATGGTTAGCGTAAGTGGGCCCGCTTTTTAGAACAGTTTATTTTTAAAGTCTTATACGAAAGTTTTAAAGCAAAACAGCTTAAATTCGTTGACTTATTTTATCTTGGACATTATTAACAAATACAAGTTCAGCTTTCATTCCTAAAAATATGCTTCAAATATTTTTAGCTATGGTATTCTGTACAAAATGACGTGGAGGACCCACTTACCCCCTAGGAAGGGGTAAGTTGGCCACCCCCGGTTATTTATATTTAAAGTGAGCATGTCTAAAAAGGGGGTTTGTGGGTCTTACCTGATGAAGTATGTAAAGTTTTAGTAGGAATTTTTTTTGCTAAATGTGTCCATTAAAGAGATATCTACTTACATTTAAATGTGTATGATAGAAAATTACAAAGCGGAATACAAAACAATTGTGTCTGTGAAATTCATTAAAAGCCGTTAGGCATATTTTTTGCTTTTACATATAAATTACTGTTGAATAAACATAATCGAGTCGATTAAGATCAATTTTAGTAAAATAGAAAAAAATTATAGGTTGAAAAAAAAAAAACGGAAACACTTAATGGTAGCGTCTATTTGAAGTTTTCTGGGGGACAAACATTGTCATTTCATCCTCAGTTATAATTCTAACATCACCTACATCAAGCCGAAAAAAATCGTAGCTATTTCTAGTCGTCCTATCAAATTTTGCAGTATCTTTTTTCATTTGTTTCATCTTTTAAATTCAGATCTTCATAATACTTTATGGTTTTCTTTGATGCAAGTTTCACAAATGCATAGTTATCAGCTTTTGCAGTTTTTGTAGCTGAACCAACAATTTCTTCTAGGTCTCCATAATTATCTTTCATTTCATCATAGAAATTGCTTCATCAAAACTGCTTTTCATTTTGAAATCATCATTATTATAAGGGGGCCCACTTACACCATAGTGAGGGGGCCCACTTACCCTATTAGAGAAAAACCACGTGGTAAGTGGGACCCCTCCCCCTAAAACTTATTAGTAATGCTTTGCGTAAAAAATTTTATTGCAATGTGTACGTTTGGTTAAACTTTACAAGAAAACTTGATAAACACAGATAAAATAATAAAAACTAACATTGAAGCACTTGTTTGAAAAATGTTGCTTGAACTCGCAAAAAAAATTTGTTTTGGAAACTTTTTTGACATAAATTATATGATCCAAGAAAAAGTTCCATGAAATCCAAATTCATGCAAAAGCAATCACTATGATGCAATTTCACATGATAAGAGCAAAAAAGTGAAAAACATATCGCTACTTGAAAATGAACAACGGCATATCTGCAAAACACGACTTTTCAGGAGAGCGTTTCAAAGTTTTTGCAGTAAAACGACATTTTGAAGTAAAATGGTATTAAGGGTACTTATGTCAAATCAACTTACATAGACATAGATGATAGACACTCCAAGCACTTATTCAGAACTGACACAATGGCGGCTGTGTCGTTGTTTACTGGGAAAAGCGCGCCAAAATAATAACTATTCACAACGATATTAACGATTGCTGCGTGATATTTTGAAACTAGAGATATGCCGATAATACCACAAGAAAGAGTAAAAAAAAACAGAATTTTTTGATGTAATAAAAAAAAATCGATTTTTGCAGATATGCCGTTGTTCATTTCAAGCAGCGATATGCGCATTTGAGTTTTTAAGGGGGGTGGCCCACTTACCCCAGTGGCTCACTAACCCGAACCAACCCTATATTTTACCAATCCCAGTACGAAATGTTATATAACCCTTTGTATATTATAAAATACCATACTGGATTGGTAACACGATTTAAAATTAAGGCTTCGGACAAGGGGGGAATGTTGTGATCCCCACCCCAAGCGATGACTCAAATTGAAACACTGGTATGTTTTCCTAACAATGCAAAAAGCATGAAAACCCCTCCCTTTACGAAATCCTGGGCACGGGCCTGCATAACACGAAGAAAGAATTGCAAGAAAACATCGGTAACGCACGCATCAGTTTCGTTACAAATATCTTCTACGTCGACGCTGCCGACATCACAAATCTCCCGCAATATGATAGCTGAAGATCCCTAAAGATTCGAGAATAAAAACACCTTATTATGTCCATGGTAATACGTTTCTTTTCCATTATGCAAAAATAGATTGAAAAATTAATTTATTTTGTGTCTTAATTTCCGCTGCCGACGTGACACTTCATTTGGCAGAAACGGAAAACTCAAGATTGAACAAATCTTACCTGTAATTCAATGCAACTGAAATGAAAACTTTCGATCGAAACTTAAACATCATATATTAGGGCTTCACCCAGCGCGTTTTATTAATACCAAAAAATGCTTTGTCTTGAAATGATCATCGCGGAAGTTTGCGTTCTCGTCACGTTATGAAAACTTGTGACAAGCAGAAATTGCATTTTTTTAACCAACACAAATTCATTTTATCTTCAACCCAAGAGTTAATCTTCATGGACGAACATAAAACACGTTATTTTCTTCAGTATATGTTTCTACTGCGATGTTTTGCAATCGACATGATTTTTTTTAATTTTTGGATTCGAATGTGTGACGCGCTGCCGACGTGACATTGAAGCAATAAAAAGAGTTGTCACGAAAAAGAGCAAAATCTAAAAATTTTGTTATGGATTGTATGTGCGACGAAGTTTACAGAATGGAAATCTAAACATTTTTGGTTTTTATTTGGAAGTTCTTGGGAAAAACATTTGTGACTTAAATTAATACTTTTCTAGATATTCACCTATAAGCAAAAACAGTCTGATATATTAATTAAAAGTACGAGAAATAGTTTTTAAAGTTTCCCAAATTTCTTGCAATTTTTAACATAATCCAAACTTGGTACATTGAAAAATAATGAATGTTATTAAGAAATTGTTGGAGTAATTTTCAAAGCCACACCTGTTCAATTTATTAATGAATGCCTCATAATCTAGTACTGTATCATATGGTTGAAAAATAAAAAATGAAAAAGCACCGCTAATAACAAACCTTTATAATAATTTAATATTCTGCCATTGGAAAGCTATTTATTATCTTGGTTTGGTGGTTAAGTGAACGGGGGAGGGGGGGGTGGATTTTACGGTCAAAACCTAAAGTAGTTTAACAAAGTAAATATAACTACACAGTTAAGCATTAGGTTGTTTGAATCAAGTTGCTTAGGTAAGAATATAAACTTCAAAAATTGTCGAGTGCAAGGAATATACTATGGTGCAGTATAGGAAATTTATTAACCACACGGTTTTTTTTTTTTTTTTTGTCTGAAAAATCACCAAGATATACAGGGTGTCCACTCCAATCGTGGACCAATAGCTAATTTCTAAACCGTTAGAGATAAGCATATGGTTTATTTAGGAAAAAACCTCCAAATTACAAAAGGAATTTTGGGTCTATTCAATGTTTTTCAAAAAATCAAATTTTGAAAGAGTTACGAAATTTAAATTTTTATACAGCCCCCCAGTCCTATCAATCATATTTAGTAAAACATTCTTGACACTGTAACGTTTAAAACTAAAAAAAAATCACTCTTCTACCACAAAAATTGACCGAGTTATGACGTTTTGAAAAATCAAGATTTTGCATTGTTTCATGACGTCATCGAGAGATCGCTTAAGGGACCGTATGCGAAATCCTTCAAAATCTTGATTTTTCAAAACGTCATAACTTGGTAAATTTTTGTGGTAGAAGAGTGATTTTTTTTTAGTTTTAAACGTTACAGTGTCAAGAATGTTTTTCTAAATATGATTGATAGGACTGGGGGGCAGTATAAAAATTTAAATTTCGTAACTCTTTCAAAATTTGATTTTTTGAAAAACATTGAATGGACCCAAAATTCCTTTCGTAATTTGGAGATTTTTTCCTAAATAAACTATATGCTTATCTCTAACGGTTTAGAAATTAGCTATTGGTCCACGATTGGAGTGGACACCCTGTATATAACTTTCAACTCCTATTGTTTATATCTTGAGAGGGCTTATAAAAAGCAGGCACAAGAAATGCCTTTCATTCATCCAATCCGATACTTGTTGGAAAATTTAATTTTTGCTCTAGTATCGCTTACACTTGAACAAAAATGCAGTAAAAAAAAATAAATAAAGATACATAGTAAACCGTTTGCTTACAGAAAATATTGTATTTTAGAAATGCAGGATTATGCTTGGAAAGGAAAGTAATTCACTGATTCAATTAGAAGCAAAGAGTAATTCAATTGATTATTTTGAGAAAAGATCTATTTGTAAGTTGATCCCCCTCTCTACTTTTTTTTCTACATGTTTTTTAAAATTAATAAAACATTTAAATCTTTCATGTTGAAAGAGTAACTAAGAATTTTATTACTTTTCTTTGTGATCAGATTTTTTTCCCTCATAACAAAAAAATATATTATTTTGTAAAAATATAATTAATTGCAACAATTCTGAACAAAAGTTGTTTAATTTTTACCAAAGTACTTTAGGGTTAAAAAAGAAGCAATTTTGCATTTTATGCCCTTGCAGGCAAATAACCTCATATCCACTTTATTTCCATCTTTAAATAAACTTTACAATGTAATTATCCAGTTGTACATAATTTGTCAAATATTTATATTTAGACTAATTTTAAATACACACACCTTCATTAATCAAAAAGTACTATTAATATACTAATCAAACAATGAGAACAAAATAGTGCTTCTTCTCCCCTTTCTCAAGAATCATATCACAGTTCAACTAAAACTCAATTTATACTTTCAGAATTTTGTTTTATTCCACACATAAATTTATTTTTCCCCCCTTCTCTCTCCATAAAAATCAGTTTGTTAAATGGAAGCCTCTTTTTATATACACACATAGTATTTTTAAAATATACATTTTAATGCTTACAAAATTTACACATGAATTCTTCCTTTTAGATCAACATGTTGTATGCTTTGAGGAGCAAACTGTTTTTAATTGAATAAATGTTAAAGTCAAAATAAATCATATTTCATCTTGTAAACCTTTTGTTCACTATCAACAATAAAATAGTTTAAACAGACAATATACAGATCTTCGGGTTTTGGGACCGTAAGAGATGTCTACACATATAATGTAGAAGTAACACATATATGTAAAGAACAACATGAACAAGCATTATACAGAAACATTCATTAGTGTAAACTATAAAAATGCATTTATTTATTTTTTGTAATGAAGACCATTAACATAGAAAACTTAGCTGCACATTTTTGAGTATTGTTTAACATTTATTTTCATTACAAAGTTGGTTCAGAGATTCAAATTTTGTATTTTATCCTATTGCAAAAAGTATGGTCCCAAATGTTAAAAATACATCATCAATATGTATATATTAAAACCATGGAACTATTACACATAGGCACAAAATTGCAAATAGTAAAAAATTGTATATTTGTATTCGCAAGACATGAACCAGATCTATGTTAAATACACATTATTTTTCCAAATAGTCTCATGCAGGTAAAAAATAATTTATGATCTCAAATGTTGTGTTCAATAAATAAAATATTTTTGGAACAATGTTTCTTTGACATTTCAGCTATCATTTTTATGTTTTAAAAATTTGCAGTAAAATTATAATGTGAATCTGTTAATGTATTACAACGTAAGATATAAAACTTAGAGCAAAAATAAAAAATGCCAAGTAAAGGTAGTTTCAAGAATAGTTCTCGGCCCAAAAAATCAACAACCAATTAAAATAATTGATATGAGAATTAATAGGGGAAATTTAACTCAATAACACACTAATTGATTTTCCACAAACTAAATAACATATTCTCTAATCCATCACAACACACAAAATGTAGTATTATGGTAGGCAAGAATGGAAAATAACTAGTGTCTGAAATATCTTATTTTGTATTGGAGAAAACAGCAAATGTCACAAGAAATAAACGTATAAAAGTAAAATTAACAACATTAAGCAAGCAGATATGTACTTTGTTAAAATTGTTAATTTTTACCTTTACTAAATAGTGTGTTACTCATTTTCACATTAGAGTGCTCCTCTGAGAAGTTTAGAAACAACCTTGACAATGCTGCGCTTTTTTTCATTAATAGGAAAGGCTAATTGCCACAGTTTTGAGTTTAAAATACGTTTGCAAAATGATTAGGAACGTGACTCAACTCACTTTGGCATCAATTACGCTTTTCTATAATCCAAAAAAAGAGGAATCATTTTGTATCTATGTCAGAAGTCAACTTTCCAGAGGAGCACTATACATACTGCAAATGTATGGTTTTTTTACCAGATTAAATACTCACATGCAATTAAGAAATAATACATGTATCTATTTTTCATAATATGTGACTAGTATGCAATTTTACCTCTATCACAGATTTGAACTGTAAACAAAATTTGCGCTTCTTTTTAAGACTTATAGACCATTTCATTTACAGAAATTTAAAACTTGAGAACACATTTTTTAAAAAAGTAACCAACAGCTTTTAGTAATCAAGTGACTGCACAACCTTTCTAGTATTTCTATCAAATGCAAAAGTTGTTCTATTGCACAACACATGTAAATTGCAAGTTAATACTTTTATGCTCAATGTGTAATTCATGGAATCTAATAAAGTAAAATTAATTTGCAAAGAAAATTGCAAATACATTGTTTCAAAACTACAACAAACCTTTTTTCAACCCAAGAAAATGAAGGCATATGACAAAACTTAAGATTATTATACTTATAACTGCTTAGTCTAAATATTTCCAGACTTAGAATGAAAAAATTGGTAAATAAAAGCATTATCAAAAGAAATTACCAGAAGTGACAATAATTACCTATAACCTAAAGGGAATAAAAATATTAAAACGAGTATCAAGTTTGAGTGAAAAAAAAATAGAGGCTTTACAATGAGTACACAAAAAGGAGCATGCACAGTCATTATATGGTGTACACACACCTAAACAAGCTTCACAAAATGTAAGATCTAGAGGATGAATATATGTATATTATTTTATTAAACTAAAATAAGATGTGTGGTTGGAACTGCGTTTCATTAATGGGGTAGAAGAAATGCAAAAGGACATTCTGAAACAATTTATTACAAAAAAAAAAAAAAAAAATATCATCAGAAATTCCTAAATTTAAAAAGAAGGTCAATGGTCATCTATTTCAAAAAAAAAAAAAAACAAGTTTGGATTTGATATGCATGCTGAAACTCAATGTGTGTTATACTTTTTTTTTTTTTTACCTAGACAGAAAAGCTGGAATAAATTTGCTCTGTATGAGTATAAAATATTAGCAAAATTGATCAATAACAAATAACAAGTCAGCAGTTAAGATTGGAATTAGATCAAAGATTACTGATTATCATAAATTTTTAGCTAAGAAATAAATTCAAAGAGCACTAATAAACAAGAGTTACCTTGTGTAACCCATTAAAAATATAACACAGTTTATAGCTACCAGTTGACTCAAAATAAGAGTTCTGTGATATTTTTGTTGGATAGAATAAAACAACACACCTATAGTATATACCCTGTTTTTTTAATCCAAACATTAACCAAAATGTGAATACTTAACAGAATAAAATTCAACAACTAGAATCTTTGAAACAATTGCAACCATGAAAAAGAGGTCACTGAAAAAGAATCAATAATTTAACATACACACAATT
The DNA here is from genome assembly GCA_038373865.1 of Uloborus plumipes. Classification (NCBI taxonomy): domain Eukaryota; kingdom Metazoa; phylum Arthropoda; class Arachnida; order Araneae; family Uloboridae; genus Uloborus; species Uloborus plumipes. Next base: position 115,806 of record JAXGGA010001113.1, read on the forward strand.
TTGCAAACAGTAGAAGCTTGTCAAAGGACTTCCACCAACAAATAATCAAGCTAAGCAAAATCACATTGTTTCAGTTCTCTTTAATATGTAAAACATTTATACTACTATTTATTTATTTTAAGTGTCCCCTAACAGGGCTGTCACTGAGGTCTGTTACTAAAGATAGTTGTTATAGCAGTTTGAAATATGAAAGTTTCTAAAATAGTCACCAGATGCAGATGATAGTTTCTGAAATATACTCCCATTTTAATAGCAGTTATACAAAATTAATGGAATGATATGTCAGTAAATAGTCATATCTTGGGGTGGTATATAAGCGGAACCATACATTAGGGGGATAGAACTATACAATGGGCATTTTCCGAAAATTTTCCTTAAACAATCCTTGATGAAAAACACTTCTCAAAACATTTTCTAGATTTTAGTCCAATCCTTTTAAAAGATTGCTAAAGAGTAATTAAAAACCTTCTAATATAATTGCTTATTATGCAACTGATAACTGAAAACAACAGGAAAAACTGATTGAATAAAAAGAAATGAAGCATTCACAGCCTCAGTTTTCAGAAAATGACTGTTATAAGTCTACAAGAAACTACAAATCAAAATTTTATTGACAGTAATTCAGAATGTCCAACAACAGTGAATGGAAATAGTAGAAGCGGAAACGAACTTTTTACGAAAATCGAGATCATATATCAAAACTTTTCAAACAAAAACATGAGCATTATACACGTGTGATGATGAATATGCTTATTACATTTCATTTTTCTACCTTTTAAAGCACTTTTCTAAACAATGTGTTTAAGGTTCAAAATATTTTTTTTGGAAAGTAGGAGGTAATCTTACTAGCAAATTTTTGAATTATTTATTTATTTATTTATTTTTTATTTTATTTATTTATTTTTTTTTTTTGCTCTACAGAGGAATAGAAGGTAGCTAATATATTTTAGTCTCTTTCTTTTTCAACTAAAATAGTTATTGTTTTTTATAATTGATTGTAAAACTCGTTTATGGCCGTGTTTTGGCTAAAATAATTGCCTTTGCTTCAAAATAGTCCCTTCAAGCACTTTTTAACAGACAGTGGCAACCCTGCATCAATCTCAGATGGATAATTTTTGTGGCATTTACACAAAATTAAAACAAAGCTTCTAAATATTGCGTAGCCATTAGTTCACATTCATTTAAGATGACTTTTGGATTAACTAAAATAATATCAACAAATAATTTAAATATATAGGATGATATTTCTAACATTTGCATCAGAACACATAGAGCTTACGATTAAAAATACATAATTCTATATCATGAAGGTAAAATCAAAAACATTTTCAAAGAAAATAAATTTTAGACGTAGCTATAATTTTAAGATCTCACAGAGGAACATACATGCATAAATAAGAAAACTATTTTTAAATGGAAACGTTGAGTGGAAAAAGCATTTGATTCAACTAAAACAGACAAATTTTACAGAAAGAAAAGATAGGTGACACCGAGTTTTAATCCACTCTAATAACAGAGTATATCACAGACATTACTTTAGCAGCTTAGATGAATAAAAACATTATTTCTAAAATACTGATTTGATAGAAATGATTACATGCTTTAAAATACCTGTACAAATGAAATTTTTTTTCATCATGACAAAAATAAGTTCTTTTTCCCCTAAAAAATATTATTTTAAATTTATAAATTCTGTTCACGCATTTTTGGACCCTAGAAAGAAAACTTTTGTAACTAGCAAACATTGCATTTTTCAAGATCTTGATTCAAATAATGTTTTTTGTGTTTTTGCTTCTGCCAATCTGAAATACTAAAGCAGTTTGTGAGTATTGTATGAGTGGATTACACATAGCAGTTGCAGTTCAAGACTGGATGAAAGCAAAACCATGTTAAAAAATGGCTTGAATTAAGACTCAAAAAAGAATAAATAAATAAATAAAATGTTTGCTAGTAATGAGTTCACTCTTCAGGGTACAAGATTAAAGAAGTTTCAACTATTTCAAATCATCAGGAAAATGATGAACACTTCAACTAAAGACATAACACAAAAATGACTTTTAAAGCCACAACAAAACAAAAAATTACAAAACAGGACAATTTTTTGAGTATAAAAACTAAAGTGTAAATTTTATATACATGTAAAATATTTAAGATTCTACTATGAAAAAAAATAACAAAAAGTGTTTATATGCTTTTAATGCGTTTTTTAGGGAAAGACCAATAGCATGCACCACACAACTAGCAAGGAATTACAGATGTAAAGAATTACTAGTAACAAAGGTGTATCACAAAGTTTCATACCATGTATAAAATGCAGTTTCAATTTCAAGTAGAACCTTTTTCAATTAGCTTGAAATAAAAGATTTGACTGAATCATTGATTATTTGTCAGATAATCAAATTCACTAGAAAAATAGCTGTATTGAAATGAGTTCTATAAATCACATCAAAAAGAAAAAGTAGTTGCCTAATGAAGTACCTCTTATTTTTCAATTTATATATTTGGTAAGAAATTTTAAGAAATAAAATCTGTACAATGATATTGGTTCTTGAGATTCACTGCATAAAAGCTAAGAGCATATATATCAGCTAATCATACAAAAATATGTTCTCTTTTAACATGGATTTTTTTTTTCTTAAAAGGATGAGAAATGCCAACATGATGATTTCAATAAAAGGGTGCAACATAATAGTTGGCATCATGTGAATAAAACGCATTCATGATAAAAGAGGCTTGAGAATAAACATCAACAGTCCATGTCAACTGCACACATATAAACATCTCATATTAAAATTAATCTTCGCCTTCCGATTCTGAAAATAAATGAAAAAGTATAAATTATTAATATACAAATAATTAAACAAACATGCATTGTTATAAATTCTCCCACCAAGAATTTTCGGTTAATAGAGAATTCTGCACACCATGAGAGAAATCACCAGAATGAAAAAATTAACATTTTAAATTTGAAAGAAAAAATTGCACATGCATTTCAGGGTTAAAAGGATCTCTTTTATGAATACACAAAATTCTGAGCTTAGGGATCTTGACTGAAATACTGAAGCTCATAACATTATACACTGATAAAGATGTTTTATTGTAACTTGAATATTGCCAACAGTTTAACAATGTGATTGAAACTAATCTTTCTATCAAAACCCTTTAATGCTTTCAAAAAAATTATCCTGAAGAATTACTACCAAAAAATTAAAAATATTTCAAAATAATAAAATTTAAATAATAAAAACAGCCATACAATGCTGAAACAAAGATTGAAAAAAAATTTAATAAAAAAGTTAATACCAAAATTTAGATAGATGTAGATTTGTTTTTATTATTTAATTTACAATAAGAATAAAATAAAAAACCTCTGCTGAGTTTAAAAGACATGCCTGAAAAAATGGAGTTGAACAGCAATGTTTTAACAAGATGCACATATTTTAGATTAGGAGAACTGCTCTGATTATAATCTAATTATAAGTATTTTTACGAAACCTCAACAAGAAAATTAAAAGTCTAAAGAAGCTACTATGCGAAAAAGATGCAAAAAACATAGTTCACCAAATTTTTGCTGGATGACATTTTATGGGTTTGAAATTGTTCTGACTATTATTTTATCAAAGTATTAATACATTACCATTTTGAAAATATATTTAAAAAACAAACTATGACAAAAAAATACATAATCTCAACAGTGATACTATGAGGTGCTGTAATAATTTTAGGTTTGAAACTACTTATTTTGTCAACTAAAATGCTCAGAAGAATTTTACAGAGTAGGAAAAGAGCAATTGATTTTCTATCATGCAAACATGTTTTTGAAGCATTTGGTGCAATGTAAGATGATATACGTATGATGGATCTGTAATTGATTAGTGTCTAGTCTATGGAGATACAGAAATTTTCAAAGTAAAAGGAACTGGGTGGGATTTTCTCTTGGGAACAGGGGCAGAGTTTGGATTACCCCCCCCCCCCCCACTCCCCAGGGAGTAAACATTTCAAATTCTTCTATATAGCAAAAGTCTTGAAAGAAAGAATACTACAAAAGAATGGCTAATAGATCTTTATGACATCTGGTTGCATTCTTTTTTTAAGAACAATTAATTCCATTTTTGGCCCGGTTAAACTTTCAAGAACCTAGGGGAAAATATTGGCAGGGGAAATAGCCTGATCCTTTAGGAAGCATTATATAGGGTCCTTTTCATGCATCTTTTATGAGCTATAACACATCAGTGGCAGTTTTGAATGAAGTTTCAAATGCTGAGATATTCACTGACCAAATCATATTCATTAGCTGACATACATTTCTGGATGCTTATATCACATAAGTTCTTATATATCTGTACAGATTAAGGGGGGAGGGGGGAGAAATCATTGACTATGTTTTTGGTTAGACTGTGAATTTACATATGAAGCGCTGATTTTAATGACCAGTAAAAAAGATAACATTTAGAGTTTATGCGGTATTTTCTGCGGCACTGAAGATTTAGAAATAATTATGAAAATAGACAAAAGACTCAAGTTCAAAAACAAATGTAAGAAACATGCAAGTACTACTAGGCTAAAATTGCAATTCATATATAGCAAAGCTGAAAGAAATCAGCACACCTTCTTCTGCACTCTGCAACCATTCAACAAACTTTCTAGTCTGGTCCAAAAATATACTCTTGCCCTTGGGAGAGTGAGCTTCTTTATACCACTTCAATATTACATCTTCACTTAATACTTCAGCTGAAAAAAAATAAATAAATAAACATTTTCTAACACATCACAGAGAGCATGAAGAATATACAATTTAAAAAAACAAATATATACATGCATACACAAGTCAAATCAATAAATAAGAAACTTGGAGGGGGGGGCTCGATTATACAACTATAACCAAGTTTAAGAAAATATCTCATTAAGTTTGCATGACTACTTTCATTATTTGAATAGAATCAAATAACCCCACTCTTTTAAATATCGTTTATACAATCATATTTTCTCACAAATATGCTTCATCTGTATATTTTTTAATAGTATAGTAATTCAATATTTTTGGAAAGACTTACAATACTAGCTCAAGGAAATGTGCAATATATCATGATATATTAACTGTTACTTCAATACACAAATAAGAAAGTCTATAAGTTTGAATACATTCCTCTCTCAGGTTAATAAAAACTGGAATTACCCTAAAATTTACTGCACTATCTTAGAGAACATCCACAGTAAAAGAGGATCAAATTGCTAGATTGGTGTAAGCTTAAAAACAGTGAGGCAAAAAACTAAACATGCCGAATCATGCATTGGATGTGGTGCTAGCACAGAGTAAAGAAACTACAGTTAGCATCAGGATCATGCCCGTAGTATTACTAAAACATGAGTGTAAGCTTATCCTTAATAGTATGTTATTACAGCCTATTATCTTCAGTTCCTAAGCATTAAGTAATACTTCTGATTGCAGTTTCTTTAAATAATATTCAATTTTTAAAAAATCAGTCACAATTAGATGACATTTAACTACCCTTTTTAAAGTACTTTATCAGACATAAGGTAGCTTTAAATAAATAGAATACAAAAGTGAATTTTCTTTAAAATTTTTCTTATCAGACTATTAATAAATGATATTTTTAGATTTAATGTCATGTGAAGAAATGAGAGGGAGGTATTAAACTAAACATTCTACTATTTGATCTGAACAATGATTGTCAATAATGTACTACAGTTTAAAAATTGTAAAAAAACAGAGCTAGGTTTTGATTTTTTTTTTCTTTCTTTTTTCTTTTTTTGGCTGAAGACAAGACATGTATTTAGTATGTGTTCTGGATACCAAAAGCTCTGGTCCTGGAGTTTTCAATCCTGGAGCTAATAATCAGATTAATTAATTTCAATTGTATAAAAAAAAGTATAAGAAACACTTAAACAAGTTGAAAGCTATGCACAGACATCTATGGGGAAAATTAAAAGGAAAAATATCACACCATGTTTAAATACACAAATTAAAACTAAATTGCAAAGATAATTACAAAGGAATAAAAAAGGATCTTTAAAAGTACTTGTTGGCACGGTTGAAAATAATATAATTCTTTTATAATTGAAAAGGAAAATTCTTCACAATCACTAAATTTACTCTAAGAAAAAAGGATGATTTTTTTTTTTCTGATGTAGCCACCCCCCCCCCCTTCTCAGGCATGCACACAAACACCAGTACAGTTCTTTCTGTGTCATGAGTAAACAAATCTACAATATTGTCAATTGTAATTTTTAATTAAGATTATATTATAGCAAATAAGTAAACTTACTTTTATAAAAAAGTACAACAATTTTTTCAAACACTTTCATAAAATTCATGTTGTCATAACAGTACTCCTGCACACGAATCAAAAGAGCAAGTTCTGCTTTTGCATTTCGAGTAAATGCTGATAAAAGTGATGTATATTGGCGCAAATGTTTAACTGCTTGTTCTGGAACTAATTCTTCCTTTTTATTCCATTCCATCATTGTCATGAGAGAAGTCCATAGCTACAATAAAATATTAACATACATTATACTAGTACAGTTTTGCAAAGACTGTATGTATAAAGACAAAATGAACCAACAACTATACAAATAATAGTACATGCATATCTTTTTCCGCAACAGGCATGTGAAGAGCAAATTATTGTTAGCATACTTATGCTTTTACATTGTACAGGGCAGGGTTGTCAAGTCTTTCCAACATTTGGAAAATTAAGCAGTTTAAAAAGGTTTGTGTCAAAGTGGGAAAATAGAAACTCAGCAAAAATATAATTTATGAACAAAGTTTTTCAATTTCTTTTAACTCAGTTAGCAAAGTCAGTAAAAAACACTAAATATACTTTGATAACACTTACATTTTGGTTTTTATTTGCTTTCAAGTTTTAATTAAATGCAATACATTTGCTTTAAGAGTAAAGTATTTCAAAAATTTTCATGAAAAAATGTTTTAAACCTAAAATCAAAATTTAAGATTTGTATTTAAACAAGAAAATAATTGTTGATTCATAATGAAAGGTGATTGTCTCATAAAACTAGAGATGTAATGGTAGATTTTCTGCCCTTCATTATTTTATTCAGATACCTTTTATCCCAGTAGAGGAGAAAGAAGGCCTGACTTCTATTCTTCGAAAAAAAAAATCTTAATATTTTTAATATGTTTTGAATACTTTCTATCTGAACGAAGTAGCTTAAAAATCTAAATGGAATCAGGGAAAACTAATCCAAGCAACTTCACAATTTTTAATAAAATTATATTTCAAAGAATTACATTTTTAAACTGTAATAGAATTGGACTAATAAAAATATTTAATATGCCTCAGTGGCGATTAAAAATCTTTGCTCTTACTATTAAATACATTTCCCTCAATCTATAAATTAATATTATTAGTAATAAAATTGATTACTAAAATAGGTTTCTTTACAGTGTATATCATTTAAGTCATTGCTATTCCTTAATTAATAGAATTCAATGCAAATTTTTGCGATTAGGCATTTGCCAAATTTAAGTTTTTCTATTTTTAACCTGGTTTTTTCAAAAATCCTGGCAAAATTCCCAACCCTGGTACAGGGTGTTACACAGGGCAGGAACATGGCAAGCTTATTTCTTTACTTTGTATTGCAATGAAACAAAAAGTAGGAAAGATATATTTTTTTAAACACAAAAAAGGTTGCAACTCAAATTTTTGGGGAAATTTCCCAGAAAAATCAAAAATTATAAATAGTTATACATAAATTAAGAACATTTCTTTATTTACATTTTTTTCCATCTTTATTTGCTTCAAAATGTGCTTTTAAGTTGTTCTGTGTTGGATGCAAAGCTTACATTGATTTTTTTTCTTGAGAATATATTACGATGTGGCTCTTATTCTCCAAAATACGGTACATATATATGTTATGTAACGCATAAGTGAGAAAAATAAAGGGGTGCCAAATGCCCCCCCCCCCTCCTCTCAGTTTTTAACATCTTGAAAACTCTGAATGAAACCCTCCCCTGAAACTAACAGCAGCTACGCCACTGATCAGTTTCCCTGATTTTTGTTACCCAAGAAAGAACAGGGACAAGTAACAAAATGCAATGTTGAAGCTCCAGTAACTTTTTACAGGCATTTTTACCTATTTTTTTTCCAGCTAACCTGGCAATCTCGGCACCAGGTCACCCAAATAAAAAGCAAAAAACCTTAGAAACTAATTTTTTCAAAATAATCTTTCAGAAGCCATATTGCTCTGTTTCTGCCCATAAACTCTGAGAAATCATTTTTCTGGAGCCTAATTTTTTTCCTACCAGCTGGAAAAAACGTATAATAGGTGTATGTTAATGTGTATTGGACTCTGCCGGGACAGATAAAAAAAACTGTATAAATGAAAAAAGCATGAAAGAGAAACATATAAACGGTGCTTCACTTTAATTACTAAATGCATAAATTTTAACACATACCAACACAGCAACTTCTGGTTCAGGAAGAGAATACTTTTTCATTTGATCCTTTACAATAGGAATAATCTAATGAAGATTAAAGAAAGAGTATTAGTATGAAATGTTTAACAAGAAAACAAAATAATATTGAAAGTGATACAATAACACAGGCCTACAAAAAAAATTTTTTTTTTGGTGCCTAGGATTTTTGAGCAGATTTTAACTATATTTCTGAACACTATTGCTGAATCTAAATATAAAAGCAGTTTTTCTGTATCAGCTCTAGATTTTTAGATAAATTCATTTTAATTTGGAAAAAATGTAGTTTTTTCGAGATTTTTAGCAAATTATAAAAAAAAAAAAATCTTCTATTTTCGATAACGGATAGGGTGGAATAAGTGACATTTGGGGGTATAAAATCCCATAAAAAGTTTGAGGTCTGTGGTATAATTCCTTCCTTTTCCAGGAATGCGTAAAAGATTTAGTAATTTCCTGTTTTTTTTATACCTTTTTAATAAATTTTGTCAAAACTTTAAAATGCTGTTTTCGTTGCATTTGTCGTAAAATAATTGCATTTCTTGTCATATACGATGTATTTTTAGATGTCAGGTGCTAAACAAATTTTCAAAATTATTTCCTAAAAATCTCAAAAAACTGCATATTTTCCAAACTTCAACGCCATTGCGGCAGATCAAGACATTGACCAAACAATTAATAAAAATTTCTGTGCACTTTGCTCCCTCCATGGCACCCTTTCCGCTATACCCATCATCGAAATTAAAAAAAAAAAAAGTCATTTTCGGCCCACCCTAATGTATAACTGATTAGTTGACCGTGGTTGTTCCTTGTTTATTGCGGCTTTGGAATAGCAGAGACAAAACGCAACACTGGGTTAGAAAACAGTGGCCTAGCAGAGAAAACATGGATGTTGGGAAAAGAATATCATCAATGATGCTTTAGTTACACGAGAGAAAATCATCTTTCCACCACTGCATATCAAGCTGGGTCTAATGAAGCAGTTTATAAAGGCTCTTGATAAGAAAGGATCATACTTAGCATATGAAAAGATGCCTCAGCTGAGTATGGAAAAAATTAAATCAGGAATATTTGATGGCCCACAAAAAAGACAGATGATTAAAGACCATGACTTCACAAATTCAATGATTAAGATTGAACAAAAAGCCCGAAATTCATTTGTTTCAGTTGTCCAATATTTTCTAGTATAAACACAAAGCTGAAAATTATGTTGAATTAGTCAATGAGATGCTGAATAATTTCAGATAACTTGGGTGTAACACAGCCACTTAGACCGTTTTCCTGATAATTTAGGAGACATTAGTGAGGAGCATGGCAAAAGATTTCACTAAGATATAAAATGTATGGAGGATCGCTATCAAGGAAGATGGGATACTCACATGATGGCAGATTACTGCTGGACTTTAAAACGGGATTGTTCGAAAATACATTTATTAATGTCACGCAAAAGAAGTTTCCGTAATGTTCAGTGAGTAATTAGTTTAAATGATGATTTTTTATGTTTTCTTTTGTATATAATATACAATTTCTGTGTAATATAATAAAAATGTCTTGTTTAATTTGTTTCTTTAAACCATGGTTTTTCTCTTAAAATAGTGCAATGTATAATTTCCTAAAATGTTGATATCTTAAAAATTCGAGCTGATAGGCAAAAACTAATAGCATATTTGAATTCAGGGCATCAAATTCATAAGAAATCACCTCCAAAATCTTCGGCACCAAAATCCCTGTTGACCAGTGTAATCATTGCAAAAACTACTGAAAAATAGTAATGTATTTATGTTACAAGTTTAATTATATTATCGATCGAGGACTGTCCAAGATAAAACAGACTATGATTCTATGGAATGTAGTAGTTGACAATTGATGCTGTATATGTACTAATGTTGTTGTCACATGATTTTTAATGTTTTTAGGTCATAAGTTTTAAGCAGATTGAAAATATTGAGGACAGGAAACCATTATTCAAATAATTCATGGGAGTATACCTCTTTATATGCAAAAACTAAAACTATTCACTTGTGGTACAAACTTCTTTCATGTAAATGTACTAATTTCGGATGAATCCTACACTGGCATACAAGAAAATTGCCCATGAACTTCTTAAAACTTTAATGAGCTAAGTGAATAGAAAAAAAAACAATGAAGATCAGGAGCCATCTAAAAACAATTATATGATCTAGGGGAAACTAAGCGATGCCCACTTTTTACGAATACAATTTTCAATTTTTCCTAACAGTTTGAAATTTTCCCAATTGACATCATTTGGTTCCTTATGTGTCTGAAAACTTATTAAACAACTATCTATTGTTGAAATTATATATAGAAAAAAGGACGACTAAGCGAAATGTTTGGGAAACATTGCATTCTGGACAGCCAAATTTTCGGCATAGTTGAGAGTGATTAAATTCCGGTCTAATTTTTTTTCACCTCAGCTAATGCAAAGATGCTTTAAAAGAGTGTTTTATGTGTGGTTCCAGCAGTTAAAAAAAAATAATTCAAAAATTTTTTAAAATTTCATAACTTAATTTTTTGTCTGGATTAATCTATATACTTTCTTTTTTTTTATTGTACTTTTAGTTGACACTTTGCTCATGATTTTGCGGGCTATTTTTCACTTCTTTATTGTTTTCTTATAAGTTTGCTGTTTGACCGCCTGTTCACCCGATGGCTGAGAATGGCTGGGAGGTGGGGGCCTGTTCTTTTGTGATGTTATCTTTCAATTTACCTACCGGCCGCACGTATAACACACCGCACACTAAGAAATTTTTTACAGAAACAGGAGACAGTTTTTGTTCTTGTCCGAGTCGAGTGTCTTGTCTGAGCTGGCCAGTGGAACCCTTGAGCAATGCAGAGGAGAGGGGTCACTTATTTAGGAGTGAAAGTTAGCTATTACTGAATCAGATGGTATGGCAGAGAAGTTGATGTGAAGACCACGGGGATACACTAAGAGAGTTGTTCGGGGTTTCGAAAGGTAATTAAGTTTTGATGACGCACTTTCACTTGTAGTCTATGAAGGGGGAGGAAATGAGAAACCATTGAGGCCTAATTTAGCAGTTCAATTCAACCTTAAAAATGCAGGAAAATCGGGACAATAAGTAATAATTTTTTTGTTGAGTTTGAAATTCTGATTACTTAAATTCTGGATAGATGAGTTTTTACTGCATTCTTTTATATTACTAGCTCCGTCGCTGGGCTCTGCAGGGGATCTACCTTGAGAATAAAAGATTTACCAAGTGACGTGTGTGTCTAAAAGTCCGGATTAGATTAAAGTCAATATTTCTCTGGCACGCAATATGAAAATTAATCAATCGCCAAAAAAGTTTTAATTCCACTATAACAGGAAAAGCCTAAAAGGAAAATCAGGAACGTTATTGATTTATATTTAAGAAAAAACAGCAACGCCTTTTTCTCATCATTATTACTCTATTTAGATTCTTTCACGCCTTGTGCAGACGATATGAATAAATCCAACTTAAAATGGATATTTCCAAATTTAAAAATGCCCATATCTTTTTTCTGGGTAAAGTTAGAGCTTAGGAGCTTTCAAAACTTTTGGAAGGAAATCCCCCAAAAAAGCATTTTTCACGAGCTTCAAAATGAGACTAGAATCAAGAAGATCTGAACATTATTTCGGGTAGAAAGAGCTATTTTCATGGTCTTAAATTATAATTCGAATATTTTTGTCTACTTTTTTGGCGTTTGAAAACCCCCCTACGACCCTTCCCGGGTGCCCTAGTACCTCTCTGCCAAATTTGATCTAGATCTGACGTAAACTATGGATTTGTATAAGGAACATACACATCACACACACATATTCTATTTTATTTATACAGATTTTTCAAGAGTGTCCAAACTGGACCAAACCTCTCCACTTAAGGGAGGTTTGACATATCATAAGGGAGATTTGACCACTGAAATAAGAAGTTGAAAAATAATGCTGAAATAAGTATGTGTCTGACGAAATGCTATAACAAGGTACCAGCAATAATTACTGCTAAAGAAATAAAAGAAATTGCTAAATGAATTCAATTTCAAAGAGTACAGATTTCCAGACATGTACTGATAATTGGATAACGGAACTTAATAACATTTGTTTTGACACTGTTGCAACATAAAAAAAAAACTAAAGCAACAAGCAACAGATCTTCTCTTTGTGAAAATTTATGGAAAATCCATGTTTATTATTTTCATGAAGAACTAAAAGTAAAATGTAAGAAAGTTTATTTGGTTAAATATCTTACATAAAATCTTCTATTTCTATCATACAACAGTCGTTTGGAATGCCAACAATAGTTATTGGAAAAAATAATCATCTACATCACTTGAGATGCTCGAGATTATTTTAGTTCAGATTTATTAGCTCAAGACAAATCTCATTGTCACTTTGTTGCTGTTGCTTGCTATTTTCCTTAATATATGGAGATTTTTTTTTTTTTTTTTCATATTAGCATTGCAGAGGTATCTGAAAATCCTTGATTTGGTACGTTTTCTATATCATTTGCCTTTTCTAGGTCCTTAATGTATTGAATTTTATATTATAAACTGAAAGTTACTACATTTATAATAAAATAAAGACCAGCAAATAACTTACCAAGGAGAGATGGGTTAAGCCTACACTGCATAGCATTGCCAATTGGATACATGAACTATTTTTCCTTATGACTATGCATAAGGCAACTCAAGCATAAAAAGCAAGTACTAGGTATCTTTAAAGCAAATATAACCATCTATCCTCAAATTAATTTTTTTTAAATGTTTTTCAATGTTTTCTTATTACACTAAAAAACATATATGTCTTTCAAAGAACAAAAAATCATGCAGTGTAGGGTTAAGTATCTCAAAAAGTTCTCTAACAAAAGAGAAAAGCAAGTTTTAGTTGTGTTTAGCTTGATCAGAAAAAAGCATTAACAGATAGTGCTTAAAATGAATATATAAAGACTGTTCACAAATTGAGAATAAAAAACTTCTTGTATTTGAATTAAAAAATATTTATTTTTAAAACTAATTAAATGCTGTATGCAGTTTACAAATGGTTACACCATCAAATAAAACTAAACGGGGAAGTTTGATTCGGTTCAAACCTTCCTGAATTGAAGTGGATCAACCCCCCCCCCCTACTAATCAATTTGGCAAAAATATTAGAACAAACATTCATCTAAAAATTAATATGCATTATTTTTGTAAATCAATTTGAATACACAAATCATTCAATTCAGTTTCGTATACGTTAATGACAAATAATACAGGAGAGATGAGCTTGCAATAAAAAATTTCTTCTTTTGTCTGAAAAAGACATTGCATATGATTGCTCCTATAGATTAAACTTTAAAATTTCTAACGCTTAGAAACTACTTTTGATTCTACTTGATACCATGCTACTATGGGATGTTCATCAGTTAAATAAATACTTAAAAATGAAAAAGAGGAGGTGGATCAAACCTCCCCTGGGGTCAATCCTCCCTAGTTTAACCTAAATCCCATTGCATACACGTAAAAGTTGCTTGCCGTCAGTAGCGCAACCAGGAGGTGGGCCCATAGGGCCCATGGCCCACCCAGAGTGATGAGTTATTTGTTTTCTAAATATTTTTATTATTGAAAGGAAGAACAGAACACACACGCACAGACATTTCTTGGAAAAACTAAATGGTTTTTATGAGAAAAAAATTTTTTTAGGAGAAATCTTTATTTCTTTCAAAAAATATCTCGTCATTTAATTTTTCAACAGCTGCAGGTCATTGGTCAATTAATTGTGTGCCCCCCCCCCCCCCAGTGGTTGCTATTGTATAAAACTTGAAAATGAAAACACTAAAGTTTCGGAAAATTTGAGCACCCCCTAACATCACTGAATATCTCTTTAAAATATCGGTTTTTTAGATTTTTATAGCGGAATGTTTCCAGGAGCCCCATAGCCTCTTTTCCTGTACCATCATCAAAGTTTATGTTATCTCTGCGTCATTGGCACGTCAGTTATTCAAAAAGAGGATCGGAAACTGTCCTTAAGCCACTTACCCCAACGGCAGTAATTATCGCCTATAATCGCGCTTTAAAGATTTAAAAATTCCAAAAATTGTCAGAAAGTACACCCCCCCCCCCCCAAGTTTCCTTTCACTAAACATCACTTTCACACTGTGTTTTCATGACTAATATTTCAAAATATTTTAGAAGGAGAACCCCTGGACCCCCAATCAGGTGAGGAAATTTTTTTAGAGAAGCCCCTCCCAAAAATTACTTTTTCGTTGCGCCACTGTTTCCTGTACGCTGTTTAAATGTTTACACCCTATTAAAATTGCAATTTGTCTCAATTTGAATAGTAGCTTGGGATATGAAAAACTAAAAACACACACACATAATGACTTTACAACCTGTGCAGAATTTTAGGATATCAACATCTTCCTTTCCATTTAAAGAAACTTAGAAAACTGTCATATCCTTTCCTGCTCTCCTTCGTTCATTACTACAAATATTATGTATTTTTAACCTGGAATCATAATCTGTATTTGAAAGTAATTTACCAACTTGGTAGCCTTCTTTTAAACTCTTTCCAGTACGTTAATCTCTTTTTAAAGACCAGGAGACCTACACTCAGCTGCTCATTCCAAATGAGGTCTTACCAAACTCCTACATAATGGAAGAACTAATTTCAAAGCAATAGGTAAAAAAGAATTTTGTTTGATGATTAAACATTTTTGTGATTGGGGAAGGGGGGGGAACCTTTATGTAGTCGAGTAGTGACTTGATAGTTATTTTTAGTGTGATAACCAAACATATTTATTTCACAGGAAAAAATACTGTTGAAGATAAGCAATGCAGGGGTGATTGTGAGTTCATGAAAAAATACCTGAATGTTTTAACGAAAAAATGTGTGTGGGGGGGGGGCGTTTTTTTTAAGGCCCCTATTACTTAAGCACACCTAATATTTTATAGTTAGACATACATAATAACTAATTGCCTTTCATATAAGCAAATAAGACACATTTCATGCATTGGATTAGTTTCACATAGTTTTTGGCCAAAATATTATGCATGCATTTAATTAAATTGTAAATGAGTAAAATAAAGTTACTTTTGAGCTGGTATTTTACAAATTATTTCCAAAAAATATATAAATAAAAATATATTTCATTTATTTGTCTCCCAACTAAGGGTAATAAGCATCAAAAATGAGAGAAATTCGATTCTTATATCGGGTGCAGATCGATTGCATTGTTTAAAATGAAAGCACCAAAATCGAAAAAGATGCAAATAAAATAATTTATAAAAGTAAAAAAAAATAGAATGGCATTTTAACATTTCTATTCGATGAATATTATTAATAATTATCGGTATAATCACCGAAAATTCGAAAAAGCAAAAAAAAAAAAAAAAATACAAGAGGTGGGAAGACAAAAGCATAATTAAAAATATTTTAGTTCCGGTATTTTCGATCATGAAAATACCAGAATCAATCATGAAAATACCGGAAATCCGGTAAAATACCGGAACACAATCACCCCTGGCAATGGCTTGATGAGCAATATGGAGAATATGCAACAAGGAAATCACCTATCATTGACTAGAATGTTGTTGTTTTTTTTCTTCTGAAGGTCAAAACTACATAATTTTTTTAATCTTAAAAAAACAATCTGAGCCATCAATGGAAGCTTGTTGGCTCTTCTTTACAAAAAGTTCCAAGCCAAACCTATTGAAAGAATAAATACTTGTACATTACAAAAAAACTGATGCCCTTCAAATGGTTTTCGATTTTTAGCCAATATGAAAGTAAAGGATAGCTATTTAAACTAATTCATAGAACATGAACTTGAAGAGAAGTCTTTTATAGTTATGCACTAGGTACTTCTAAAATGAAAATAAACTTTTCACGACATACCTCTTTCACCTGAGCACCATCTTTTAAAAGTTGTCCAACATGAACTTGAAGCTCTTTTTTTACACTTTGGTTTTCTTGAGCTTTCTGCAATAGAAAAGTATTTGTAGCATTAAAATTCAACAAAAAGCAAATTTAAACACACTTTTAAAACAAGTTTTTTTAAAGATTACTTTAGACAACAACCGACTTGCAAAATAGTGTCAATAACGACAAGTTGCATCAGAGCTTCCACCATATATGTCATGCAAACAATGTACAGAATCAACAAATGGCCCCAATGAAACAATAAGGAAGTTTTCTATTTTTAATTTTATTTTTACATGATAGAACAGCATACAGGATCATCATCAGCGAAAAAAAGTTTGGATATGACGAGCAGTTTTTTTTTTTTTTTTTAAACAATTTTTAAATTTAAGCAACAGTGATGTCAGAAGGCTCATGGTGTTTTCACCAGAGCACCAAGGCAGGAGCAAGAAACTGCTTATCGGCCGAACGGAAACTGGTGTTCCATACTGACATAGGTTGTTCCCAAGGGCTGCCGGGAAAAAGTAGAAGTCGCCAAATAATGCCTCCTTAAAAATTTGAAGTGGTTTTTGCCGCAAAAAGCTTAAAACATTTAATGCTGACACCTGTGGTAGGTTATTGGTTTGCCCTTAGATGAATCCAATCTTCACAATGAATTAATAAACTTAAACTGATTGATAATAGAAGGGAAAAAAAACTCTGCAATGAAACGACAGTATAGCTGCAATACAATTTTTGTGGGTGAAAGGCTAAAATTACAGCTATTTGACATCACTGGTTTCCTTTTCAAGACATGCTTTATTTGCACATAAGTTTTAAAAAATTCATTAAAACTCAATCATTGTGTTTTAAAATTCGGGAATGGTGGATTTTTGTGTTTTGCAAGTGTCTTAACAATATCTAGTAATCAAAGTAGGAATATTTAATAGGTTGAAACTTCCCTATTGTAACACATGCACTGAGGTAACAAGATATTATGATTAGGCTATTCTTGTAAGTTTTTGAAGTTAAATTTTTATTCAAATAATAGATATCTGTCTGCTTATTTTTTTAAGACAGAATTTTGTCCTCAGAACTAAAAAGTGGCATCTATGCTTAGACTCCCTCTAAAGTAGTTGGAATTTCGGTCTTCAACTTTTTCTTCTTGGATTTCAAAACTAAGGGATTAATATCTATTTTTTTCATGATTAATTTTTAACCTGTTTACTTACAGCTCATTTACTTGCAGTATGTTTTAATAACTGACAGCTTTCATTGAGCTTTATTACTACAGTGCTGGTACTTTGTCACTGTATTGAGAAAAGTTAGAAATTTTAGACTTTCAGCTTTACCTGCACGCCTATTCTATAATCATGCTAAAAAGCAAAACCAACATAGTCTATCAGCGCTTAAGTTTTTAGCTCAAAAGATGTTTGAAAATAACAAAATCAAAATCAAACTCAAAAAATAGAGAAATAAATATTTATTTCATTGAAGAAATTGCATTAGAGATCAAAAGCATGATAAGCAACTTTTCACTTTTCACTTCAGGTTCCCGGTTCCTACCACAACTCGTGGTTTATTCGGTTGGATAGGCCCTGAAAAGAACTTTTTTATCCCGACCAGAAGCCAAACAAACACCTGGACAAGTCCAGTACCCCCCAGAGGTATTGATTCACTTGGAGAACTTTGTGGCCACGAGAATTCTTAATGTTCCCCAGCCACCATCAATAAAGACTGGATCTTTGATCAGCTAGGATCGAACCCAGGACACTCCGGGTACGAGTTCGAAACCATACTAATTGGTCCACCACATGATAAATAACTGAGGACACTTACCAAATACTCCAGTAATTGACTTAAGCCATTTGATTTGAAGGTGGCAATCAAATTTTCAATACTGCGTTTGCTCACAGGGAAAAAATCCTATAAAATATGAAAGGAAAGTATGTTTTTGTCCTCAGAAAAGTTTATGAAATATATTGAAACCTAAGAGAAATCATACCATCAGACGTGAGTCTAAACCTGCTTTTCTAAGACATGCCCAGACAGTCGCACTGTCCTTTTCACCAATCCAGGTTTTACAAACTTCCATGATAAAGTCCAATGCAATGCCTGAAAAAAAGATTAATATAACAAAAATTGACATTAAATGACTTGAAAACAAGTAACAAAAAATATATATGTACCATCTTTGACAAGATGATCCTGTAGTACTTTTGAAAGTACAGAAGGTGGTATCTGACCACCAGCAAGCAACACAGCAGTAACTTTTGCCAATTTTGAACGCTCTACAGGCGAAAAGCCTTTGAGAAACACAAGAACCTAGAACAAAAAGTCAAGATATCACTAGTCCTTCTTAAGAAATAGAACATAATGTTAACAGCCAAGCATTACTCATGATCAGGGTCGGCCTTAACAATTGAAGAATTTTGATGGCGCCCCCTTTACAGAATGATTACATTTGATTTGAGGCTTAAATAAACGATCTTTTTTAATGAAAAAAAAATTATTTAACTATTATTTTTGAAAGCAAAAAAAAAAAAACCCTACAACTTAGTGAAATAAATTATTAGACTAACCTCCCCCTCTCCTTCGGATTTTTTTAATCAGAGGAAATTATTGGAGAAGGGATCTCAAAGGTCGGATTTTTTCAGAGATGGAACATAGAACTAAAATTGGCACTCTATATTCATTTTCTACATCAAGTTTCTTTTTTATTTATTTATTTATTTTTAAGATCGGAAAGGATGAAACCCATAAAGTTATTGAAGAATTTCATGTTGAGAAATTCTTCAAATGCTATTTAGGGCTTCCAAGGAATAATAGTTACAAGTCTTTAAAAAAAAGCATTTTGAAAGTTAATCTTTTGCGGTATTAGGGTTTTAAGAGAAGAAGAGGAGGGGGTGGGGGGGCTAGCTATAGCCATGATTCGAAGAATTTTTTTTAATCTTATAAAAAAAATAGTTTATGATAAAGATAGAGGATACTTGCAGTCCCTGCAGAATTTATTTCGAAATTGAAGTTAATTTTAGGTAATCTTTGATGATGTCGGGATCGGGTCTCCTTCCAGGAGCTTTCTGAAACTGAAGTTTTAAATACGTTATTTTAAGCTATTTTTGGAAATGGGTAAGATTTAAGATATCTCCCAGGAAATTTTCTGACACTAAAGCACAACTTTGAGTCATATTTGGTAACGGCAGAGGAAAGGGCAATCGATCAAAAAAAAAAAAATTTTTTCGAAATTAAAGCCAATTTTAGATTTTTTTTTGGAAGGAAGGGTTTATAGACCCATCATTTACAGTTGTTCGATAAGTGTGTCTTAAAAACGCAATTTCAGGCTACATTTGGAGGCAGTAAGGAAGATTAATTCAAAAGTTTTGAAAATTCAAGACTTTTAAAGGCTTAATTTTCAGACTATCACTGTTAGTAAAAAGTTAAAGGAGTGGTGGTTTGGCCCCACTTCCCTTAAAATGTTTTGAAATTTATGCCCTAAAACTTGCCTATAACTTCCTTCTTAAGATGAAATGTAGTCAATCAAAGGTATAAGACTGAAGTTAGAATACCTTCTATTTAGCAAAAAAAAACACCAAAATCTGTTCACTAGGTCTCACATTATGAGCTAATCAAACAACATAAATTCAGTATGAACAGATAACCACATCCTTTTTGAGTCTGTCAAAAAAGGGCTAAGAAGGTGGTAAAAATATGGCTGAAGGGGCACAAGAGGTGTAAATTTTATCTTTTTAAACTACACAGACATGGCAGCTCGTACTTTGACTTTAAGTTGCTTATTCTATATATTTTATTCAATCACTAAGAAGTCATTGTATTCATATCACTAAGAAACAAATTAAAGATTTAATATTTTATCCTTTAAAAACAAAAAAAACATACTTTCTTAAATTCATCTTCTAATGTTTTCTCCAGATATTTGTATCGTCTTATCAGCTTCGTAATAACCTAAAAAAGAAAAACATATTGTAATATTCAAATAGTAACACAAAACTTCTGTTGATAAGATACTTAAAACACTCTAAAAAACTGTTTTAGTTTATTATGAACAGAAAACAATATGATAACATAATAATAAAAACTTTTTTACTAAGTAACAACTGAAAGAGCAGAGTAAAACATGTTTTTGGACAGATAAATTATTTGCCTTGTATCTCTCTCACCAAAGAATGAGATATTAAAGTCTGCTGATTTTTTTTTTTTTTTTAATTCTCAAATTTAGCTAGTTTTGGCTAGTAATAGAAGAGGTTTTGGATGCACTTTGCAGACGTATGACCTTCCCCATTCAGACTGTAAAATCTCCTGATACCTAGAATTTCTCGCTAAGTCTTTATGTTTAGAACTTTTCTAAAGTATTATGCAGATTTTAAGACCTTATATCTCTTACCAAGACACAAGATCAAATAATTTTTGTCTCAAAAACTATTTTCAATATGCTCTTTCGATTGCTGCCATTTTTTTAATAACTGCACTATTTGACAGGTTAACTAAATAAGATGCATCATTAATATATTTAATATGTACTTTAAATCAAGCGAAAAAATTGCAGGACAAATGTTTCTGAAGGAACTTATTCATTAACAAGCTACAGTACGGCATAAAAGTTCAAGCACAATGCAAATACGGTAAACCCTAATTTTATATTTTTAGTTGAACCAGTGATAAAAAATGTACGAAGCGAGAAAACAGTGAGAAAAGTACCTAATTTTAATGTAAACTGATGCGCTAAATTCAAATATGTAAACAATTTATCTTCAACCACATATTTTTCTAACATTTGACTGATATTTGAAATAAATGCACATGTTCACATACATGATTAACACCAAAATAACAATCAAAAACTTAGCTATTGTTAATTTCTTACTGTATTTGGCATTAGGAACTAAGTGTCTAACATTAATCAGCAAGAATTTGTTCACTTGAGCAATGGGGGCATGTCAAAGAAATTTGGCTTTAGAGTAATAATATGTGGAAATTCTGGTTTTAAGTATTCAAATTTAGCACCATGTTACAAAATCTTTGAAAAGACTTAATTGAATATTAAAGTCCAGTAGAATTAGTCTTAGTCTTTTTTTTTTCTTTTTTTAATTCTTCTTACCATTGATATCCCATTCACAAAAGAGAAAACAGTAATGTGCAAAAATCGAGCCAGTAATGAAATTTGTTCAACTTAGTTATTGGACATAACCATTTTTCCCGCGATGTTTGGTAAAAAAATTTATCTAAAGATAACTTAAAAATCTCTATACATTTCCTTCATTTTGACTGAATACACCAATGGTACCAATGATAATGTGTTTCAATCATGCAATAGCATAATTTTTAAACTAGTTTTAAAAGAATTTATACCAAGCCTCATCTGTTTGACATTAAAATATGAACAGATCCATTGCAGAGTCATGCAGCAGATTAAAGCATTTTCGTATGAGTAAAAATCTATAAAATCTTTGTTTGCATTCAAATATAATAACACAAAAAATGGTTCAATTCAGGTAGCATATAGCATGAAAACTGTTGCCATTAAGACTGACCACAATGTCAACACTTCAGTAACAGCAAATCTGACTATCTACACTTTTTTAGCTTTGTGACAAAATTTTAATTGCTAATTATGAGTTTTCATCATTATGTGATGCAGAAAAATACCGAAAAAAATTAATAACCTAAAACCTATGATTACACAAAAACTGGGTGATGGAAAAACTATGATCGGATGTTTGAAATCAGCTTCAAAAATTATCCTAGAAACACTATAAATGTTTCATTTAATAAAATATTTGTCTACTAGTGTAATCTAAGGCATATGGTATGAAATTGAGAGCTATCCAATGAACTAGTAGGTTGTTTTTTGTTTTTAGATACAGTTAAATTATAGCCAGGCCGATCTTTTAAGGGTTCAAATGACCCTCCCCTCGCCTTTGAGAATTCAATGTGTTTACACATAAGTGGTCATGGTTTTCATTGTTTTCTGTTGAAATTGCATTGTGTTTGCACTCTTTGACCCCCCCCCCTTAGAAAAAAATGAAATGACAGGCCTCTTTATAGCCTATTCTATATTAACAAAATTGGCAATTGTGCTGATTGATTGGCATTCTCAAAATAAAAGTTTTAAAAATTTTTATGCTTTGAACCACTTGATCAGCTGTGGGAACACTCTCCATTATATATTTTTTGTCTTTGCAGTTTCATTACTATTATCAGAATGAGGTATATAATCTGATATTGAGAGAATTTACGAAGTGATACACACATGCCACATCAACTTCGGTGAGAATTCTAAGAAGAGTGTCAGCAGCTCTGGTCCTCAGCTGTTATGAAGGGAGATCAGACAATTGGGGAAAGTTTTCTCCCATACGACAGTGAGACAGAAAACAAAAAAAAAGGATGTTGGAACCAGTTTAAGGAAAGATAAAACTAAGTTCAGTGGAAAAGGAATCTAAAAAAAAGTTAATGAGTTTTGTGGATGAAAAACGATTTTGATCTACATGTAACAAATTGTACAAAGCAGACTTCCTAAAAAAGAAAAAAGTAAAATCTGGAATCTTTTAACATTATCAGTATAGAATTTTTCAGAGACTAGCAGAAAATGACTTCAGAAAGGAAACGGAGAATATACAAAACAAACAACGTAAAATCCGGATTCTAATGTATTTGAACAAAAAGAAAATTATTCAACAAAATGATTTGAAATTTTTACTTTATATGGATAGTACGACCCAAAATATCTGATTGGACTTTTGAAATATGTAACTGATACAAAAATCAGAAATTACAAAACACTTTTTTTGATGTCACAAAGTTTGTGCACTTAAAACAAATCAGATTTCATGCAAATATTTTTGAAATATGATAGGAGGAAAGGAGAGACTTTTTTCAAACTATGAATTAGATTGCTCAATAAATAATAAAAATATTTATAGTTCCAGCATAAAAAAGATGAGAAAATGTGAATGTTTAAATGGAATCCACTTTGCAAATTTCTTTTCTTTTAAATTGGTTCATATGTGGTAGTGAAAAGTGTTTTACTGCATGAAGAGAGCTCAGACATGTGTATCGCTCATAAAGGATGAGGATAACCATATTTCCTGAAAATGAAAGAATTTAAAAATGGCTTGATCTGACAATTTGTCGCTTAAATAGATAAAACTTTCACTTGAAACAAAAGTAACACATGACAGCATAAGTAGAGGAACAACAGATTATGTATGCATCAAAAAGAAAAAAATGTGCATGAGCTTCTGGAAACGGTATCCCAAAAAAAGTCAATTTTAATAGGAAAAAGAGCACATGTATTATCATGACTAAAATTTAGTTGCTTTCCCTGATGATAATATACAAACTACCATTTTATTAGCATGACTTGAGGAAAGATCCGAAGGGCATATGCTGTATGTAGCAAGATGGCAGCTTGCTCATGGTATGTTGAGCTTTAGCATTTAATGAGAGTGCCTCTATCAATCATGCTTCAATCTTTTAACGGTGATGTGCAATAAGCATGCAGTCAAAATACCTTTTATTCCCTGCTCAATCAATGAACTTTGACCACTGCAAAATTCAAAAATTAGTTGCTATAAACTGCACAACATGTTAGACTACTTGCTCTCACAACCCTATCTCAACATGTTAAATGCAAATGTCCCACTTAGAGTATACACTTAACTCTGCACTATGGGAAATGTTAACAATGAACAAAGAATTATTGAAATACAATTATAATTTACAAGATTATTTTAAGATAGATTTTAATATTCATTGCAAGACTATAAAAACTCTAACAGCCAAAAAGTTTCATGTTTCTCAAGGAATCAGAAACAAATTCTCTATATAATTGAATTATTCATAATGTTTTATGCCGAACAATATTTTTGCATCAGCTGAAAATAGTCACTCAAAAGTACCTGAGCATAAGTTTTTAATGTCTCTAGATTATCATCAGCAGTGAATATGCAAACATTAGTCCTGGTCGTCTTTTGAGGATCAACGTCAACAGCCAAGGTTCCGCCAGGAGCTAAAATAGCAGTGTGAATTAAAAACACCTCAATAAATAACATTTACACTTTCAATACATAAATTGTTATTTAACTCACTAATGTTTCATGCTGTAAGAAGAGCAGATCACAGGGATCATTCTTTTATTTTATTTATAGATTTAAGCCAACAAAAAAATACGTCATAGCTTAGTTTAACAATGTTGAGAAACCATATTTTGGTAATATTCAGATTTAACTATAAGTTTTACAACATTATTGTAATCACTGTTTTGGAGCAGACTTGGAGAGAGAGAAAAAACATTTTGCAACTATCTTGGATTTCCAAACTGATTAGAAAAAATATTTCCTTGAAATTCTATGCCGTGAATCCACAATTAAACAGCAGATTAAAATGTTTAGTAATTAGTATTCTTATAATAGTCAGTCAACCAGAGTTTGTTCTGTAGTCACCATTTCAACTGACATATAAATCAATTTTCATTCCAGAGTTTTCTATTTGTTCATTTGAAAATAAATATTTTTTAGAAATGAAGGACTGGTGCGAATAATTTGTAATATTAATTCTACTGTCAATACAATGCTATTTTATGTTCATTAAAAGTAGGGATGCACCGATTAATTGGAGGCACCGATTCATCGGCCAGAATCGGCCCCTTTGAAGATTAATTTTAATCGGCAAAATTTTGCATATCAATCGGCCGAAAACAATTTCTTCAATATTGTTTTTCAAAGCACACCTTCAAAAAGAAAACATGATGCTTAAATTAATCATTAGTAAATACAAGGCTGTCTGAAAAGTTTCCAACCTAACATAGAAAAAATCTTTTTATCATCCAAACTGGCTCTATTACTTTTCGAAACAGTCTCCTTGTAAGTCCACACACTTAATGCAGCAATGCTCTAATCCTTTTAACTCATCCAAAAATAATAATGAGTCTTTATCCTCAAAATAACAGATGATAAAGTTTATGACCTCCTTAGTTGAAGCAAACTTTTGTCCTCCAAGCGCTTCTTTCAGCTTAGAGAACAAGAAAAAGTCGCTTGAGGCCAGGTCTGGTAAATAAAGTGGGTGTTCAACGATTTCAAATCTTAACTGGTGAATTTTGGCCATTGAAACCACCGAGGTGTGAGCAGAAGCATTTTCTTGATGAAAAAGAACTTTTTTCTTTTCAAATGCGGCTGTTTTTTTTTTTTATTTCCTCCTTTAAATTGTCAAGGAGAGTGGCATAGTTTGCTCCTGTTATGGTTTTGCCCTTTTCAATGCAGTCAATGAATATCACGCCATGGCTATCCCAGAAAATTGTTGACATCACTTTTTTTGTAGAAGGAACTGTTTCTGTATTTTTTGGAACTGATTCTCCATTTGTAGTCAATAGTTTTGTCTGCGTTTTTGTTTCTGGAGTGTAGTGATGAATCCAGGCTTTGTTCACAGTGATAAGCCGTCTGAAAAACTCTGGTTTATTGTGCCAGAAGGGTGCTGCAAGTGTTCATTCGAACATGTTTCTGGTCCAAATTGAGCAAACGCGGCACCAAACGTGCAGTCAGCTTGTGCATGCCTAATTCCTCGTTCAAAATGTGGTATGCAGGTTCCTTAGATATGTTCATAGCTTCTGTTATTTCTCTCACATTTAATCTGCGGTCATCCAGCACCATTTGTTGAGCTTTGGCAATGTTTTCATCAGTGGTAGCAGTTTTGGGTCGACCCGAGCATTTCATCACACAAGCTGGTATGGCCACATTTGAATTCAGTTGCCCAAAATTTCACTGTTGTAGACGATGGTGCAGAGTCCCCATACACAGAATTCAACTCATCTTTAATCAGTGCAGTCGTATTTCCTTTTGAAAACAAGTATCGAATCACAGCTTGATATCCTTTTTTCTCTATTTTCCAAAAAACTATTAGAGCAGCTCACTGATATGGCTGTTAAAAATACAATTTGAACTAAAACTGGCCAAAACTATGGTTATAAGTTACCAAAAGAGTCTTAAATTAGAACACTCCTCTTTGATTGACAAGTTTTGCCCTCTTCATATCGAAGTCGGAAACTTTTCAGACAGCCCTCGTACACGTAATTTTCTACAACCATTACTACAACATGTAATATGTAAGTGTAAAGAGTAAAAACTTAAATAATTTAGAAAGTGCGTAAAAGTGAATGAAGTATTAAAAAAAAAACCCTCACAGCTGATATTCACATGACACTATGAATATTTCCATTACTTTGATATTGGAATATGAAATAAATGAATATTTCATTACATTTATAATCGGCTAAGCTTTGCCCATTAAAATCCAGGAAAAATATTTTTCAAATAAAATTGCTTTAAATATTCCTTGAACAGGAATTTATGATGAATAAATATTTATAAACAATAAATAAATTACTTTCACAAACACAAGAGCAACATGTAGTACGAGAGTAGGGGATGGGCTGGAATCACATCTTTCATGTGTGGATACTGTTCTGTATTAGCATAGCATAAATTGTAAAATTTAAAAAGAATTTTAAAAAAACTCAAGTACCTAATATCCCACCAGCAAGAAGAATGTCAAATAGAGTTTCACCGTAACGGCGATAGTCAAGCTTTGATCCAGCTGTATCCAAGAATTTTGAGACTAAATCTAAGTCAGTCCCACTTTCATTAAGGCCCTGAATGATAGAATCTCTAAAACCAGTAGGGTCGTATTTCTCTTTTTCATCTAAAAAAGATTTTTAGACATTTATAACAAGTAATATTGATGCCAGTTTATTTGCTCAATATATTTTTGAAAACTCAATATGAAATACTGTTCAAACAATATACAGTTCCACTGAGCAACAACCTCTATAACAAGAGTATGCATATAAAAGCCGTCTTGAGACATGTTTGTTATCAGGAGATATGAAACATGATTATTTAGAAAACTGAAATGCATAAGGTTTTTTTCCTTTTGAATAGGGCAATATTAATATTTAAATGAAATTATACCTATTGCTTTATAATTAACTTCTTTAAATAATATTTATGGAACAATAAGAATATAACGGTTATTTTTTCAGTTTTTGTTTTTTTTTTTTTTAAATCTAATACCATGCTTTAGGCCAGGGGTTCTGAGTCTTTTTTGGCATATGGTCCCTTTATAGGTACCAAATTTCTTTGAGCGTCCCCTCCCCCTGCATATATCTCCATCAAGATATTTATTTTAGGAAATCCCAACTATCCCAAGGTCCCTAAGCCACCGGCTCCTTTGGTGTCATCGGATCATTGGATGGTGCAGTCATAAAAAGAAGTTCCCCTCCAAACCCCTCCGCAGTCTCTTTGTGCTCTGTTGTTGTTGTGTCATCGGATCATTGGATGGTGTAGTCATTACAAGAAGTTCCCCGAAAAACCCCTCGACAGCCTCTTTGTGCTCTGTTATTGTTATTAATTGGGAATCTAAGCCAGAGTAGATTAATCTACTCAGTTTAAGGCAAAATTATTACAGTTTCCGTGTTTACGAGCACCATTAAGGTGGCAGTTCAATTTAGCTCAACAGACGTTCAAGACCTGTTGATAGGGCAAGCAGACATTCACAACATACATTCACACAAAAAACAAGGACAGAAGAGAAAAAGTACATCAATGCCATAGTCGAGATTCTAACCAGGGACCACGTCATCCGAGTCGGACTTTTCTGACCACTAGACAATGTGACTGACAATTTTTGTGCTCTACTCTGTGCAAAGGAAAACAAAGAGAAAAGCAGACAAAACAACATGTACATCTCTTTTTTGGGTGCTTTTCAATATTTCTAGATTTTTTTTTGGGGGGGGGGGGGGGAGGGTCGCAGTTTTTTTTATTTATTTTTTTTTTTATTATTATTATTTTCAAACTTATGTCAACTAATTTCTAAGCTTTTATGTGAAAAAATGTTGAAGGGGACTGTTCCCTCTTGAAAATTATTGGGGGAATGCGTCCCCAAATCCCCGTAGGCCATGACGCTGGTATGCACTCCATATAAATGATACTAAAAACAGCTAAAACCCACTTTCATGTAAATACATTGATTTCCCAAAGTTGGGAGGGGGGCAATTGACCCTCCACCCCTAAATGACGGGGCTGAGTAAGAGAAATTCAGAAATAAGAAAACCAATGATAAGGGTTTTATTGCAATTTGTGACTAAAGAGCAATTTGAATTCAAGACGTCAAAATCAAATGAATGCTACAGGCTGAATGCTGATTACTTTTGTTTTTCAAATTTCCTTCATGCAAAATATGTAAAGGAAAGGGTAAATATTTTTCAAACAGCAGTTAACTGAACATGCTAACAAAGATTCATCTAGATTTTCTAAGCCTGTATTAAGATACTTTACTTTAGAAATCCAGGTACCAGCTACAAAAGAATTGTTCTTTATGCATTTTTTTTAATTCCATTTATTTGCTATAGTTTATTTTTAATCCAGTTGTCTACAATAACAGGGGTCTGTCCAGGATTTTCCACAGGGTCCGTTTTTTGTAAAAAACTAAATAATTTTGTGAAAAATCAAACTATTTTGAAAAAAAAAAGAAAAAAAATTTTTTTTTTTTTTTTTTTTTTTTTTGAATTTAATAAAAAATGAAAATAAATTTCACTTATTTTCCTCTTGAAACAGCGTATTAAACATCGAAAATGCGAAAAATCCGATTCCTGTAGCGGATGCAAAGATATTGCAGTTTTCAAATTGCATCAAAAGCATAAAAACGGCATATAAACGAGTTCATTTTGGGGAAAAAAAATTCACAACGGCATTTTAAAAGTCTATAATAAACATATTATTAATATCTGTTGACACAATTGATTGAAAAATAAAATGAAACGATCCATCCAGTGTTTAATATTTAGACTGATAAAAGAACAGTTAATTTTGCTTTAAAAATTATAAAATAATGATCTGAACAAAAAGTAAAGCGAATTTTCATTTATTGGCCTCTTAATAAAGGGTAATTAGCTTGAAAAATAAGTAAAATTTGATTTTCATATCGGATGCAGAGGCATTTTTCAAAATGAAAACGTCAGAAGTATAAAAATGGTAAGTAAAATAATTTATTAAAGTCAAATAATTTTAGAATTACATTTCTTCATGTTTATATGATGAATATCTTTTATAATCACCGACATATTCGCCAAAAATTCGGAGGAAAAAATACGAAAGTAGGGAGACAGCAAAACAAACAATACCGAACTTCCAATATTAACAGACGAAAAGTACATAAATTATTCCTGAATATAATCAAAACACCACCCTTGCAAGCATCAAAAAAAAAAACAATAATAATAATAATAATTTTCTGCGAAAATAAGGTCAAAAGGTCGCACCAAAGGTCGCACCAAAAACGTCAGATGGCGATAATTTTAAATAGCTGGTCACTCTATCAGAAGCAATCTTATTTTTTCTCCAACCCTAGCTATCTGTTTGCAGTTCTAAGTTCATTTCGCAACTAATTGCAATTATTCTTAATTCCTTTTTGTTTAAGTCAAGAGCTGGGGGGAAAATCCTTACTCTTCATTTCCAGAGAAATCTATAACAGCAACATCCGTAGCAAGCCATTTTTTATTTGCATATGATAAAACAAACAAGCAGAACTATTAAAGCAAAACAACTACCTTTTTTAAGTTGTTAATTTCTTTAAAAGAAGCAGGAGCATAGCAGGCAGGAAGTGTGCGGACTTTTTTTTCCGCAAAAGTGGCAGATAAGCAATTCCCTGCCTTCTTTAACTTCAGAAAGGGCACAAAAATTATAGGCTTTAACACAGAAATATGCTATGAGTTATTTTGATTGTAGATTTGTTTTTTGAATGGATAATGGGTGAAATGTCCGTTTTGTTTGATCAGCATTTTGTGAAGAGTCCGTTTTACTTGATCCTATTTTTGTGATGGGTCCAATTTGCTCGATCGTATTTTTGTGAAGGGTCCGTTTTACTTGATCGTATTTTTGTGAAGGGTCCGTTAACGGACCCGAATTTCCTCTGGCCGGACCCCAGAATAATCAAATGATTTGCTTTCTTACGAAGTTCATTTTATGCCTGCCCCCCCCCATTAACCCTTTTACACTAAACAACTGCATGAAATCAACATAATCCAAAGCCATATTTTTAAAAGTTTTTACATTTTCCGTTTGAGCTAACAAGGTAGGAATAAAAAATTTAGAAGAGTAAAAGCTGAACAGCGTAATATTTTAGTCAGACAGCAACTGGTTACACCCAAATAATGAAACAAGTTTTTTTTTAAGTTAAGGAAATGAATAAATATTAATATTTTATATAAATTTAATACTAGCCTCTTTTACGGGTCTTGATTCTTTGCCCAGATAGTGTCGGCTTCTCAGTTTTCTGACTCATACAAAAGCAGCTGTAACATAAGAAAAATATAATTATTCTAAACATTTTTCTACAGTCAAATAAAAACTTACTAGATAATCAAAAAGCCTAGTACATTTTGAAGAATAAATAACCTGTACAACATTGAGAAGAACAGGAGATTTGCTAAGAATCATCAAAAAGGATCATAGAATTCATGGCTACTTTTCACAGTAAAAATTTATAAATAGTATAATAAATGTGAAAAAACTGAAAAAATGTTCAGATCATCATTTTGTTTTAAGAATGAAATTGCAATCAACTAACTTAGTGGTTGAAATGCATCAATTAGAATATCTTTCAAGTATGAAGAAATGGCTAAAATAATTTTAACCAGGGTTGGCAAGGTTTTGGACACTACTGTAAAAACCTTGGTTTAACCCCTCCTGTCCAAAACTAATTTTTAACAAAATTGTACTTTGTGAGCAAGTATCAAAAACAAAATAAAATCTACTAAAGAAATATTTCATTGATTTAAAAAAGAAAGTTAAAACTTATTTATTGAATGTGAACATTCAAATATGTATTTAAAAATACATTAAAGTTATGCTTCGGATTCTAATCTAGTTACATAGGAATTGCAATTTAAAAAAAGAGTCACTTGTTTTGAAACATGGTGTATATCAACAATTTATTATTTTTTAGTCTAGGATTAAGAGGTTTTTTTTTATTATTATTATTATTTAAACATGTTAAACAATATCATGTACAAGATTTTTCTTTTTAAGTTAAACTATTTCTTCTCCTAAATATATTACACATGTAAAAGCATTTTTGTTTTGTTTTTGAGTTATAAATATATTTCAAATTAGTTTATTCGGTAGCTATGCAAATTCAATGTTTCTGGAAACATGAATTGTTTTGCTGATGAATGAAGTCAAATACAAATACAAATGTGACGACCAGCAACAGGCTCCGGGCCCAACTAGGCTGGTCCTAGTCAAATTATAGACCCCTATGAAGATCAATGGACTTTTTAAAGCTTGCACTATGAAGTCAAAGTCATGGGGGTTGTAGAAAATGATGAACAAGTAAATCAGTTGCAAGAGGATTTGGATTGTATTACTAAGTGGACAGACAAGTGGGGTATGGCAGTTAATATTGGGAAATGTCAGGTGTTGCATTTAGGTTATGGAAATAAGCATAAAAGCTATTATTTACAGGATTTAGTCATTAGTAAGGCAGATGATGATATGGATATTATTCAACTTCGCAGAGATGGCCTATGACTCCTCCTTTTTTCAGGATTGTCCATTTTTAGGAAGGGGTGATACGCAGATGAAAATTGAGGAATGGGATGCACAATTGCGGCATTGGTTATAAAGCTTGAATACATCACCTTGCTTACCTTTAATTGGTCTCCCACTTTGAGAAATTAGCCAAAGAGGAAACTATTTTAATTTTTGTACAATCGAGAAAGATTTCTCATTGGATACAAGAAAGTAGGTGGGTCTTGGTTTTATATCTTTCCGCGGCCATTGGCCATTGACTACAGCGCCTCCAACTGTTCATTTAAATTTAAAAACAAAATGGTAACATAAGGGTTGCAATAAAGAAAGCAAAGACTTGTTTTCACTTCCTCGCCAAATGCAGGTGTGGCTCGAAGAATTATTTAATATTTCATAAAACTTATCACTTCGCCAAAATGCAGCTAAACTTGCAAATATGGCACATTGGAGTTTCTTTCTTCTCTACCATGTTTTAAGGAATAGACTCGTTTTCTCATTTGATTGACACCGGCCATCTCGTCGCGGTTGAATAATATAAGTGTCTTAATAAATCAGGACTTCAAGTTTAGTCAGCAGTGCAGCATAGCTAGTAACAAAGCCAATAGGATGCTTGGGTTTATTAATCGATCTATTTCAAACAAATCTAAAAAGGTTCCTTTGCTTATATATAGAAGTTTGGTAAGATCTCATTTAGAGTATGCTGTTCAGTTTTGGTCTCTTATCTTAAGAAAGATGTTAATTTATTAGAAATGGTACAAAGGATGGTTACAAGGTTAGTGAATGGATTTTCTAGTTTAGACTATGATTGCACTAATATGTTTGTAATTGCACTCAGAACATTGAAAATGCAATTTTCACTGTTATGGACTCTACATTGAATTTTTCTTTAAATCTGGCTTAAACCGATTTTTAAGCCAAAACTGGTACTTGAGACAGATACAGTAAAAGCTCACCTCTAATATAGCTATCAGTTTTATTAAAAAAGTGCATTCTATCAAAAATTATGGATTGTGAAAATGATGACTGTAGAGTCCGTAACAATAATTGGAATAAAAGTTTAGTTTTTAAAGAAGAATTCAATGTAGAGTCCGTAACGGTGAAAACTGCATTTTCAATGTTCTGAGTGCAATTACAAACATAATATAACGTGAACTATGAAAACAATATGATATTCATATACTTTAGAATGTACTTTTTCAATATATATAAAAATTTTAAACTTTTAAAAAGTTTTGTTACGGACACCCCATGTCACAAATACCGTGAAATGCCCCAAAACGAAAGATGTTCCAGGGTTAGATTTTTTCACAGAAAGGAGGACAAGAGATCATTGCTTTAAGCTGTTTAAATCTCTGGCTAACCTTGAAATTCGGAAAAATTACTATTTTAGCAGGGTATTGGGAGCTTGGAACAGTTTACCAGAAGAGGTGGTAAGGAGCAAGAGAGTTGATAGCATTAAGAGGGCCATTGATCTTCATTGGGGTCTATAATTTGCCTAGGACCAGCACAGTTGGGTCCAGAGCCAGTTGCTGGTCGTCGTATTTGTATTTGTATAACATTACCAACTGTTACCTAAGGAAATTTTAAATAGCTGTAATAGAAGTATTATTAGCATATTTACATTTTTATGCTTAATTTTTTTAATTTAAATATTAATTTTTTAGAGAAAAATATTATCAAATATTTATGCATTTTTACAAATATTGTAGTAAAAATATGTCAAACATAGATTAAATCCCCGTAGCTCTAGTACACTTTTGGACAGTTTCATACAATTTTGGACAATAAAACATAACTGTCTAGTCCAAGACCAGTTTTTTTTTTTTTTTTTTTTTGGACGTCCAAAACCCCAACCCCAATTTTAGCACTATAAAATGAGCTAAAGAATTTAAATTGTAAATCAACTAAATAAAAAATTTAAAAAAAAAACATGTTGAATAGAGGAAAATATTGCAATGTGAAATTTTCTCTTTATGATATGAAAATAGTTTACTGAAAAATTCAACTCTCTGGCATTCAAAAAACATAAATTTCTGCTGACATATCATTGGATGCATGCTACAAATAGGTAACTATAATTCAGTTTTCATACTGGTTAGGAAAACTCAACAAATAAGTTATGTTGTTTCACGATCTTTGGCAACACAGAAGATTTGGTTCAAATCTTATTAAGCTACTACTTCTAAATTTTATTTCAGTAGAAATGTTTATAGCTTCCTTGGGGATAAAAATTGCATCAAAAGTGGAACATTCTACTTTTTTGAAATTTGCTGTACTTGATTGTAATACTCAGCTAAGGAGTCTTTTCATTTTCTGGCAGTAATAAACAAAGCTTTGGTTTTTCGCTCCACACTTAATACCATAAAAAAAAAGACAAGAGGTCATAATAAATAACGTGATCATTTGAGGTATTTACTTGTCAAATGTATCATTTAAATTTGAAGCAAAGAAGCTATTTGCTTATACTTTTTTGAAAATAATGAATTCCCTCTGAATTGAGGTTTTAAAATTTAGGATTAGTTAGAATCAATAACAACCAAAATGTTTTGCTTATGGGCACTCTGTACTTAAGTTTTTTGGTAAGGGAAAAATTAACAATTTACCGAATTAAAATTGTTTAATTTATGTTCAGATACAAAGGTACACACATAAATCTAATGAGAAAAACATTAGATGTCATAAATACACACACAATACAAATACAGTATTTGCAATAACTTCTCTATATTTGCTAAACCAGTAGATAATCTTGCTGACAGACCCATCATTTGGGCATTGAGGGGGAGGGTTAATTAACCCTCCTCTTCTGGATTAAAAATAAAATGTAAGAATGCATTTTTGTATATATTTTATTAATGTTCCCTGAAAATGTATTGAATACTAAGATTATGCACCTGGAAATTTTTGAAATGAAGGGCCTGCCTGCTGAAAACATTTTTGGAATGTCAATGATTTTCATGACCTCTTATTAGGACAGCCCTTGTCTAGCTATTTTGAAAAGGCAATTCTAAAATACTAATGAGAAAGTTTAAAAAAACAAATTTTCACAAAAAAGAAAAAAAATTAAATGAATTTTAATCTAAAGTAGGTAATTTTTGTTGAGAAGGGTACATTTTGTCGATCCGGATTTTTACAGCTAAAATAATGTTTTTTCAATTGTAAATATCAACGTTTCATACATTTAAAAGAAAATTTGTACTCCAAATCGTCGAACCTATAAATTACACGTACTGATTGAAAGAGCAAATTAAACTTATGCTTACTTCTAAAAATATGAATAAAAATCCTACCTTTTTTTGTTGGAAAATTAAAACCATATCTTATTTTTTCATCCTGTATAAATTTGAAAAAAATAAATAATAATAATTTCACTGCCTGAAAAACGTAGTGCATCAAAACACTATCATTAGTTTTATCTTTTGCTTTCTGCAAAGTATTTTATTTACTCATTGCAGTTACCATTATGGTTTTAACTACTTCAGAGCAAAATTTCAGAATCAATCGAGTTAATTTTGAATAACTTGCATTTTCAATTTTGAATAGAGCAATTCTTACCTTGGCAAATGCAATAGTAATTGTTAAAATCAAATAACATTAAATAAAACGATTGATGCAATAAAAATTTGCGAAATAATTAAAATGATGCATTTTCTTATGAAAACTTGTAAAAGTGCAAAACATGTAACTAACTTAAGTGATGGAAAACACACAACTCACAATTCTACATTTATGTGCAATCATATAGCTTATGAAGACAAAAATTGTTTTTGAAGTCGTTGCACAATTCTTGATTTAAAACGCCTTCATGCATTAAGTCGAAAATACTCAGAATGAAATTTAGATACCAACATATTGAATATTAAGAGAAAATTTTAAAAAGATGTTTTTATTTATTCCTGGTCACACAAAGACGAAATCTTAGCATTTTCATGAGAATTTGCGAAGTTTGATTTTCAAGCGGAATCCCGATTACAAAAAAAAAAGTATAATTTAATTTCATTCAAGGTCATAGGAACAACTCGAAATTTATAAACAAACTCTGATTGTTAGAATTGAGTAAAGTATTCATTAGCAAAATAAAAGAAAACAGTAATAAAATTCATAAAACATGTCAGCGACATATGACTTCTCTTATGAAAACAGCATATGAAAAACAATACGGAGTACAAATAAAATGAAATCATATGGGAAGATTTGGCAATACAACAAAGCATTGCAAAAAAGTATCATGATCACACAGAATGTTCACAATAAAACTAATAATTAAATGTATTTTACGTACGCTTTTTAATCAACGATCCCTCTAAACTCTAAAGAGCAACTTCGAAACTATGAGTCAACGTGTAAAATGGGAATTTTACCTGTTTCCCTTTCAAGCTCAATTTCACTAACTTCTAAAAGCGTCAAGCGTCTTTCCGAAACTATCTGTGATTGGTTCATGAGATGACGTCATCGTACCTGATCTACAGCTTTAATTTTACGGATAGCACCAAACGAAGGCACAACATTTTTTATGATGTTAGAAGGGCTTAAATTTGCAC
This sequence comes from Uloborus plumipes, assembly GCA_038373865.1. NCBI lineage: Eukaryota > Metazoa > Arthropoda > Arachnida > Araneae > Uloboridae > Uloborus > Uloborus plumipes. The sequence goes on from JAXGGA010001113.1 coordinate 152,268, forward strand.
GGGAGTTCAAGAGAGTTTTCTTCAGTTTCGTGTAAAAAACTTCCATATGCAGGCAAAATTCAGGCTATTTAAGCATTAAAATAAGTTTTAAGGAATGTATAGGGCTCCTGCTGTCTTGACTGAGCACTGATGTTGGATTGAAATTTTCTCAAAAGTGTGGATATTTTATTTTGTATTCATAAAACGAGAGTTTCGAGACTTTTTTAGAGCAAACAAGATTGCTTATTAGTTTAAGATGCCGTGTTTACGATTAGATGTTCCTCATTGTATTGTCCTTTCGATTGGTAGATTTCGAGTCACGTGATCTATTGTTTTATGTAGAAGTGGACCTGTCTAAATTTTTTTCGTACGACCTCCGCCGCATCTGCGCACGCGCCAAGTCTCTTCGGACTTTCTCGAAATAGGGGGGAAAAGCAACGAGGAAGTAGTAAGCGAACAAAAGCTGAAGCATCGGGTAGTGCCCATCCAAAACGGTTCTACCCATAATTCGCCCAAGCCTTATCTATCGCGACCTGTCACCATGAATGCAAAGGGGTAGGAGATAAGAAGTGGACAATAGGTGCTGGAAGAGTGAACTGAACACCTGCTGTTTTCCTGGAATGAAGGGGAAATCATTTCAGAATAGGGATTTTTAGCAGGACTTAATGCGCTTATACCACGTGCTTCCCTATATCTTAAATTGAATTTCTGCGGTTCGTTCTTCGTTGATTTGTTCGAAGGGGCGACGGAAAACTTCAGGATGATTTGCGCCATCATAGAAAGGTTTCATGTAAGGGTCATTTCATGTAAAATGAGCAAAAATGAGAAAAAAGTAGTGGCCGCATGGTTATAGATTTTTATGAAATTTAGTACACAGGTTCATTTTATGCATATATAGAAATATCTAAAATAGTTTGGCTCAATATTTTTAATTTTAGTCGTTACATGCAACTGAAACGTGGCATTATTTAGCATCATTCCGCACAAATGCTAAATGTTGTATGTTTGAAGCCCTATATTTTATTGCTTACGTCATGCAAACGAAAAAAATTTATATAATAGCCGTAATCTATGGAATAAGGTTATTTATCAGCCTCGCATTTACTAGTTTGATTGCAATAGTTAATTTTTTACTGAGTTGTAAAAACTGAAAATAACACAATTTTCTCAAAATTAAGCATTTTATTTTTTATTCTCGAGCTTTAAAGAATGCATTAGCATTCGCTTACATTAATACCCAGTAAAGTTCCAGGTATCATAAAACAAATGCCTTACTTTTGGAGTTTCATTTAAACTCCTTCCGCAAAATCAGCTTTAAACTTAGAGACATTTTGTAAAATGACGATTTTCCCCTTTGTTTAAACACAAAAATTTAAATAAGGAACACTTCGGACAACTGTCAATTTTGCAAAAATGTAGGGTATTATGTCTACTATTAGCTTCGAGAGTCAAAAAAGTGCATTTTTGGTTCTCAAGTTTGAAAAAAAAATCGCAACAGCAGCATTCTCTTGGGTCATTCCACGTGAAAGAAATTGAGAAAAAAGTATTGGCCACATGGTGATAGATTTTTATAAAATTTGGTACACAGGTTCATTTTGTGCATATAATAACATATCTAAAAGTTTTTGGCTTAAAATTTTCTATTTTAGGTGTTACATGCAATTCAAAATTGGCCCATCCTTCACACTAATAAACTAATATACACACTAATAAACTTCACACTAAATAAATGTTGCACTTTTGAAACGTTGTATTTTTTAACTAGTTAATGTAAACAAAAAGAAACATGTGTTTGTAATTTTAGGAGAAGGGCGATTTATCGGTTTACGGTAACGTTTTAAAAGTCATGATAATTAGCGGTTAACTGAACTGTTAAAACCTAAAATATCATTTTCAACAAAATTGAAGGTTTTCATTATTTTTCTCACGCAAAAAGGAATTCAGTTGCATAATTTAAATTAATTCCCAACAATGTTAACTTTCATAGAATTAATACCTAAATTTTTGAAGCTGTATTTTAATTCTTTTGTTTTCAAAATATTTTTTGAACGGAAGTATATTTCGTAAAACGATCACTTTCGCCTTTAAGTTGGCACAAAACTTTATATGAAGGACACTTTGGAAATTGCTCCAATTTTACAAGGATATAGGCCATTATGTCTACTATTTGTGAAGAAGCTCGATAGTGCCTTTTTGATTTCTTAGCTTTGTATTAAATAGACAGAAACAACATTTTGATTTTCTTCGTATTTTATGTGAAGCTTGAGAAATTCAAAGGAACAGAAAAACGACTAAGGAGCAAAATCAAGTGTATTCAGTATTAATTTCAATTTCTAAAAAATGTGCAGGTACGATGCGGAACTTATGGGGGGGGGGGATCTTGTGGATAAAAGTTATATTTCCAGAAATACAAATAATAATATAATCAATAAATGGATGAAATTGTTGATGTTTTTTCTAATTTTTATTCTGTCCAAAAAGTTTCTTTTAATCTCCATGAAGATTTGCTCAGACACTGAAATGATAGGTTTTATCGCAAGTAACCTGTTACTCTTTCTCCACATCACGGGTGGAGATTGTTAAAAAAAAAGCAACTTTTACTTGTACAATTAAATATAATTTTTCATACTGGAATACAATACACTTCACAATAATTACGGAAAGGCTTCAGAAAATACTTTATAAACACTCTTTCAAGAAAAGGGAACACGAAAGAAATGATTAAGTCGTTCTAGACTTACAATAAATGGTTTCCTTGATGAAATTTTACCTGAATTCAAGTTATTCTAATGACAAAAATACGCAAAAAAGCACTGATTAAAATTTGATATTAAATAAAAGACAATTTTTCAAAGTACGATTTCATCATTGAAAAATATGACACCAATTATTAACTTAGCCCAGGTAATTAGTAATAGATAGTTTTACGCTCTGTATTGCTTTTTTCTGTTATTTTTTCATTCAAAGAGCTACCAGAGTTGTTTGAATCCTGAAGAAAACAGAACAGATTTCAATTTTTGTTAATATCTCAGACTTAATGAAAGCTCCAAATAAATTTAATTTTCATCTTTACTGACAGAAATTTTTCCAGAGAATGAAAATATTATTTTTTTAAATACATATGTATGTTTATAACTTTAAGAGTTATAGAGTCACAAACTGGCTGTAATGAACTCTGAAAATTTAGGCTTAGCGTAAGCCTTAATTTCTAATGTCAATAGCAAAGCAACAAACAGTTTTTAAACTTTCATACTTTGCATTTCCTCATAGATATGCATGATTTACCGTAATAATGACATGTTAGCCACAGCCGATTTGCTCATTTCGCATGGAATGACCCCCGTAAGAGAACAACAAAAATAAGTTACAAAAAGAATTAAAAAAACTAAAGCTCCAATAATTTCGAATATTTTGTTAATTTGATCCAAAAGTCTTTTTGATTTTGGGAGACAAGCGTATTGGAGTTTCATTTTGTCCATTTTTATCATGCAATTATTATTACTTACGTTGCTATTATAATTCGGCAATTTGTCGGCATTAAATGTTTTAAATGGAATTTTCTTTTGAATTTTTTTATGGTTTAACAATAAATTTGTTTCAGACAGAAATGATATTTTTTTTCCTTTAAACGAACGGACTTGTTTTTATTTTAAAGATTGTTCAATGTTTTAAAGACGTTTTTTGTTTGGAGAAACTATAAAAAGCTTTTTAAGGAATGAAAATTCAATTTTTCGATACCGAGTATGAAAGTAAAAATGCCTTATATGCTAACTTATTTTTGGAATAGTCGTTGAGCAAGAGCATTTTTTTTTATTATAACTGCTTATCTTATAATAACTGCTACGTCTAGGTTAGGGTATTAGATTAACTGGTGGGATAAGCTTTTTAATTTAAGCCAATACCAAAATAAATAATAGCAACTATAAACTTAATCGTTAATAAAATAAAGAAGCTAATTTCAGGGCTTAATTTATGCAACTGTTGAATTGTTAATAAAACTTTTTGAAACTTTAAAAATAACCCAGTAAATATTATCACAGGAACTTTTAACCCTCCCCCCCTCCCCGCCCAATAATTTTCTTGATTCAAGTCATCAATTCAAAAACCGTTTCTTAAAGCTTTTTTGCTCCATTGGTAAAAAAATAACTTCAGAACTTCACCTTCTTGATTCATATATCATTTGCTTCATAACCTTTATTTTTTTCAATATTAGTTAATGTCTTAGTTTGATCTAAGTTTTTTCTTTAGTCTAGCACACATTTTGAATAAATGTTCTTTAAATTCCGCATACAAACTACAGAACTTAATGCATAGGCAAAAAACATTTTAGTACAATTTTCGCCTAAATTTTCATTTTACCCACCCTCAAAAGTACATTCAGCTGTATTTCTGCTCATCTGCAAGTGAATGTGTACCAATCAATGTATGGGCAGCCGAAATATCCATTTTGACTATCACCGAGTGAAGTAAAGTGAGTTTTCTTGTGAAGTCTATAGGTATACGTTAGTATCTGTGTAAATTGTATATTTCAAAAACTATATACTGTAGAAGGTTAAAGTTTTGTGTACAAGGTATGTGTAGTATCTTGTTATGCTCCTCCCTTTGTCAGCTGGGAGATATATTCTCAAAATGACAATAAAAATGAGTTGCTGTATTCTTCGTTCATGCGATGTAATGGCGTACGGTTCAAAACAATTAAAATGCTACAGCTTACTCAATTTTGATGGTACAGAAAAAAGAATGGTATTTTTGTAATCAGTAAAGCATTTCCAACTGCATGGGATATAGGGGGAGGGGGGTTGAATTTGAAATTTAAAAAGCGTCGTCTTTCGTAGGTCTTTCTAATTTTTTTTTGTGATGTCCGGCTGGTGATTGTGATTATCACTGTGGTTCACCATGTTAGTCCATATTAATGTTATTCTTGCTGTGCACAAACGGTTCGTGCACTTCCAATGAGACGTATCATTTTTTACGTGAATGTATTCGGAACATATAATCTTTGCATACTAATAGTTTTCCTCCTCTTTCTGAATCAACAAAACCGAACTCCATTTTGGAGCTGGATGCTGGATGCACTTGCAGTATAGTATGGAGGAAAGATATCAAAAATGACCAGCACGTGGTTGGGCAGGGGAAAGTTTAACCAAGGGAAATCCCTAAGTTTCCCTATCTTGCTCTCTCCTCCTTTCGATTGACACTAATCCTCTCCGGAAGGCGTGCTCACTCGTCAAGTTTATGCTTGAATAGAGGGGTGGGCCAATTATTGGGGACACCTCCAAAACCTAACTCCCCTTTTTCAGATGGAAGCTTCCGTGGCTGCCAGGCGCACAAAACGCAAATAGACAGTATGTTCGGGGACGTCAAGTTTTGCTGTAGGCTTCACATTACGGTCTGATCTTCTTTGGTAAAACCTTCCGCGCATTTACGCATATGCGTCAGCATCTTCTCTGTTCTTACCAAAATATGGGTGTCAGTAAGATAATAAGGAGAAGAAACTTAAAAAAGCATTTTAAATGAACCGTATCAAACAACGTGGAACGATGCTAATATCAAATTCATAGTTTAGTCGAATATGTCAAAAGGATATAGCAAATGCAAGTTTTAAATTGAAAACTTCGGAAAGTTATCCCCCACATATTTTTAAGTTCGCGAGTGCTAGGCGCTGCTTTTATGGACAGACAGTAGTTTTATTCGATTTGTAGTAGGTACACAGTCAGTTACATAATCCATTGGTTTCTATACAAGTGACTTCAGTTCAAATTACATAGTCACAAGATCAAGTTCCCTTTTTACCATTTTTTTTATTATTATTATTATTTCCTTTTTAATTTGGAAGCTAAATAGCTTCCCTGCCAGGAACCTTACCACCACTTTTTTCATTTTTTTTTCCAGTTTTCTATTTATTTATTGAAAATCTTTTCGATTCTTATTCTTCCTTTATGTTTATTTTTTAATCTTATTTTTTTTTAACTTTTTTTTCAGGCAATAAACAATTTCGCATCTTAAAGGCTCTTTTTTCCGATTTATTTTGTTCATCAAATTATTTGCAGACAGTAAATCTTTTCGCATCTTATTCATTGTTCTTGTTTATTTATTTTTTCGTGTCATTTATCTATTCTTTTATTCATTTACAGATGATAAATATGTTTGTATTTTACAGATTTTTTTTTTCTTCTTCTTTTGTTTTTTATTTGTGTTTATTTTTTGCAGGTTGATAAATTTTTTCGCATATCATTGCTTCTTCTTTTATTCTTTTCATCACAAACATTTTTTACTATGGTTTTGTTGAAATACATAGGCGATTGAAAAAGTGATTATTTTTTATCACTGGACTAATCATTCTATTTATTTGTTTTCTTCTCTTTACCAATTTAATTTATTTATTTATGTTTGTACTTATACTGGTGACCATAAAACTTTCGGCATCCTCTATAAGTTCTATTTCCCCCGCAAATGCAACTTAGGCCGTTTTGCTGAAGGTTACAGAAGATTAAAAAGGAGCTATACTACTAGTTGCGTATTTATTATTTTTTGAAACAATTAATCGTTTTGCATCTCACAAATTCAGATTCTTTTTTTTTTTTCAAACTACGTATACTGTCTGGCGTTTTACTCAGTGGTGTGGACAGAAACTACATTCTGGGTGGAGGTTTTGTCGTAACCGCCCTTAGCTATTTAGCATTTCTGTGTAAGGATTGCCAATAGTTATTAAAACCAAACGTTCTAGGAGGGGTCACTGATCTCAATTGGAGTTTTGACCTCAAAACCTCCCCCTGACTGCGCAACTGGCTTTGCTGAAGTTTACAGACGGAAGAAAAAGGCGATGTTGCATTAGGGATGTTTTCGATTTTCTAAATTTTATTTTTATATGATAGAACAACATACATGAACAGCATTGGTGAAAAAAGTTTTGCAATAGCTGATTTTTTTTCGATATTTTTTTTATAAAGTTCAAGCGACAGTAACGTCATATACTGCTGGCGGGATTTTTCACTCATTGACAGCAAGCGCAAATGGAGCGAGAAACTTTCTATAGGCCAGAGCAGGTGCGTTCGCTCTTTCACAACGCTGTTCCTTAGGGCTGCCGTAACAGGTAAAAGTCACCAATGTCTTTCTAAAAATTGTTACACAGTTTTCGCCGCAAAAAAAAATTAAAATCAATCATCACTGACACCCATGGCAGGTTACTGGATTACTTATTGACGAATCCAATCTCCATATCGAATTAATAAACTTAAACTAATTGATAACGAAAGAAAAAAAAATTCCGCTATTAAAAGATAGTATACTTTCAATACAACTTATGTGTATGAAAGGCTGAAATTACAGCCATCCGACGTCACTGGTTTCTTTTCTAAAGGCGCACTTTTTTGCGCGTGAATTTTTTAAAAATTCATTAAAAACCAATCATCGTGCTTTAAAATTCGGCGATGGGGAGTTTATGTATTTTGTAAGTCTCTTAAAAACATCTAGTAGTCATAGTAGGAATATTTCATGGGTTTCACTTCCCTATTCTCATATTTACATTTACTCTAATCGTGTTTCTCGACCCTTGCACGGTCTACCTGGAAGACAGAAGTAGAAGGTGGTACCCAAATGGCATATGTTTATCACTAATGTCTATATAAAAAAAAAAAGAAAGCCCCATCAGAAATCCCATCAGAATAATGCAGCAGCCACTAAAATGTCCATCCCAATGAAGAGATCAGTTCCTAAAAGCACCAATCCCCTGCAAACCAGCATTAGATATAGAATGACAGTAATCTCAAGATATTCAATATGAATAAGGAAAACAGTTCCTGAATCAAATCTACTTTTCTTACACAAAATCCACCCCCCATCAAACTCTCGTTCCGCTGGCTATCTACACAGTCCAGTCACATTAATGTGACCACCGCGTACTTTCGATGTCGACGTCAAATTACCAATCACAAAAAGCACTTGATAGCACAATGCAGTTGGGGGTGTACAAAGGGTGTGTGAGGGCTTTGGAAACCATTTCTATCATTGGCGTAATGCAAAAACGGGGCGATTTATCCGACGTCCAAAAGGGCATAATCATTGGCTTTCGGGCCAAGGGTGGAAGCATTTCCAAAATGGCTGAGTTTTTGAGCTGTTCGCTTGCCATCGTGGTAAAAGTGTACCGTGCATGGCAAAATGGGACTGTCAAAAATTAGCGACGTGGAAAATGTGGTGCACCAGGAGCCATAGATGACGGAGGCGAACGACGGCTGCGGAGATGTGTTCGGGTTGATAGACGGGTTACCGTTGAGCAACTGACCCCCCAGATGAACCAAGGGGCTACCAACATCATCTACCAAACTACTATCTAGTGGACGTTGCTGCGTCTGGGCTCCCGAAGCACAAGACTGGTTCATGCAGCTATGCTGACTACTGTCCATCGACGACGAACCCTGGAATTTTCAGGCTAGTGTACCGCAGCTGGACGTTTATTGAGTGACAACAGGTAGCATTTACTGATGAATCACGTTTTATGATCTATCGGGCAGATGGACGTTGGCGTATAAGGCGTGAAACCTCTGAAACCAAATACCCTCAAGCATTGCCGGAACGGTCCAAGCTGGAGACGGGAGCATTATGGGCTGGGGAATGCTTTCCTGGCATTCTCTGGGCTCACTCATCATTGTGGAAGGCACGATGAATTTCTACAAGCACGCATCTGTCTGTGCGGACCATGTCCACCCCTATATGTGCAATGTTTTTCCTCAGGATGATGGCATCTACCAGCAGGACAATGGGAAATGCCATACAGCTGCCAGTGTACGTGCGTGGTGCGAGGAGCACCAGAATGAGTTTACCCTTCTTCCCTGGCCAGCAAACTCTCCTGATTCAAGCAGAATCGAGAATATGTAGAACCATCTCGATCGGGTTATTCTCTCCATGGATCCTCATCCGATTAGGGTGGGGCGAAAAATAAAAAGTTTTTCAGATCAACTTCTAATAGTTGCCAAAAGTTGTCTTTAGTGATAGTTAGCTTTTGTGCAAAATTTGAGAAAAATCGGTTAATATCTTCAGGGGGCGCTGCGATCGCAAAGTTTCATCATAGCTTTTATCGGGATTTTATGGTTAAAATATGAAAAACAATACCGTTTGCTAATCTCATTGCATTTTTTTACTCATAAGATATATTCATGCATTCAAAGCATATGAAATAACTCACAAAAAATTATTTTATATGATATATTTATATTTCAAGCATTTAAAAAGAAACAAAAACGTGAAAAAAAGTGATTTTTTTTAAATATAAATATATCATATAAAATAATGTTTGTGAGTCATTTCATATGCTTTTAATGCATAAAAACATCTTTTGAGTAAAAAAAACGAAAAGAGACTAGCTAAAGGCATTCTTTTTGATATTTTAACCATAAAATCCATAACAAAGCTATGATGAAACTTTGCGATCGCAGCGCCCCCTGAAGATATTAACCGATTTTTCTCAAATTTTGCACAAAAGCTAACAATCACCAAAGACAACTTTTGGCAACTATTAGAAGTTGATCTAAAAAACTTTTTCTTTTTCGCCCCACCCTACTGCTCATCTGCGTAATTTAACCCAGCTGACCACAGCACTGGAGTCGGCATGGCTCAAACTACCAGTGAACGCCTTCAAGCAGTGGCGGCGCTAGCTATGGGGCAAGGGGAGCAATTGCCCCCCTGTCGGGAACGTCTTGCCCCCCCATCGGGGAAAATTTCTTGGTTCGTCGGGAAAAAATTTCCGACGATCAAAATTTCCGACAGAAATCTGAGCGCCGAAAATGTTTCTGATTCCGACAGATCGGTAATTTTCTTCGAACAAAATCATTCAACGAAAAACGCTACTTTCTTTTTTCTAAAACATTCTCAGTATTTGACAAATTACACGATTTCAGACCAATTTCGAACACGAGAACCTTCGGGAAACTAGTAGCAACAAGAGGAATCTGCGAGCTGCCGTCGTATCTCTTGGACGAACGTTAAGTTCTGCTGGAGAAAATTATTTTTGTTCAGGTTGAAAAGGGCAAATCTTCCTTTTTTCTTTCTCACCAGCGGTTGCCACCAGGATTCCCACCCGCAAATCGACAGTCGCATGGCAAACGGACATTCATTGTCACTTTCTGAGAATCTGATAATCATCAACGACAAAATAGCTGCTTAATTGCCCTAACCTCATTTAAGACCAGCCGCTAGACACGTGTTTTTCTGAGGGCTTTTGTCACCACCAACTGTCGAGGAGCGCGGGGATTAGACCCCTTTTTCCTACTTGGACGGCGAATGCCGCGGGCTCCCGCGCATTGCATAGCGAGCTAAAGAAGCGAAGCACGCAGCCCACCCCAGTTCTAACCCGAAAACTTTTCATTCACGGAGTTACTTCTTTCTTAGCAAGAAGAAAAAAATTGGAACAATATTTGAACGAATTAAAATTTAACAGAATAGAACAGATGTAAATCATCTCCAGAACTCAGAAGTAACTGGGTAAGTGTGTTATAAACTTTTGGAATGCTTTTTTTTAACAATAGGAGCAGGAGCAATTTGAATTTGATGTTTTCTTTTTTCTTTCTTTCATTTAAAAATGTGCACATTTAGATAGCAACGAGTTAATAATTAAATCTACACACTTTGTGTGTTTGGAGGCGAGGGAACAAAAAAGTGTTGATACTTTTGTTTCGCTCTTATTTTTCTCTCTCAAGCAGAATAGTTTATAAGCTAATTCTTTTTATTTATTAATTTCAATTACACTTCATTTGTTTTTCATTTCCTTTTTTCGTTTCGTGTATCCTCTGAAATTCTCAATCCTCATTTTTAAGGATCCCCATTTTCAACCCCCGACGCAACAAGGAAGGGGGTTATAAAGTTGACGTGTCTGTGTGTTTGTCGATCTGTGTATCTGTCTGTGGCACTCTAGAGCCTAATCGGATGGACCGATTTCAAAAAAAAAAAAAAATGTTTGAAAGGAGAGTTGATTGAGATTGTTCTTAGCTAGGTCGCGTCTTTGAATGACATTAATTAACGAAGATAGTAATTAAAAACCTTTAAAACGTTTTTCCCTATTTTTGAAGAGAAAAAATACTTGAAAAGCTAAAACAACGGTATCAAAAGAAAGAAAAAAAAATGCGTCTGATAGAATGTGTTTGGAACTTCCATGTTATATAGCATTCGAATATTAACTAACGTTTTTTAGCAAATGCGGCTTAGCCTTAAATTTATGATATTAGATATAGTATATTACGATTTACGATTGTCGGTCGACGGGAAAAGAAAACTCAATGATTTAAAATGTTTTTCTGTCGCCATTTTCTATTTGTTAACAATTAAAATACTAGTAATTGTATAAAGCAGTAAGAAACCGCTCCTAATCCAGGGCTAAATTGATTTTAGTATGAGGTTTTAAAAGAATACTCAATGTTTCCTCTTTATTCTGCTTTTGCGACTGACAAATTTACTAGTAAGGAGTATCTTTCCTTTTCCGTGTTTACCTTGTCCTCTCGAAAAAAATTAAATATATTTAAATTTAAAATGCTTTTGAGCAGTGTAGTTCATTTTAATCTGGGTCGGGGGTTTTAAAAATTTTTAATCTTTGTACTTGTACTATTTAGGTTTAGTTTCAAGGTAAGAACGATTACCTTTCAATCGAATGCCTCATAAAAAAATTGAAAAACTGGAAGCAGGGGGGGGGGTAACTTAATTTTTGAATTATACCTGTGCCCCCCTGTCGGGCAAGCTTGCCCCCCTGTCGGACATTTTCTAGCGCCACCTCTGCCTTCAAGGCCCTAAATAAATCTCTTCCTGCACGTTACGCCGCAGTACGCTCTGCGAAAAGTGGTTTTTCAGGCTTTTGGCAGGTGGTCACATTAATTTGACTGGACTGTGCAGATTGTTGCATTTTTTTCTGACGGAGAAATTCAATTGCTTTAGCTTTCTCTCCCATGGGATAGATAGGATACTGCGTGAATATAATTTCCACTTATTAAGCAGGGGAAGGATAAGTCATGGAAATGCTTTGTATTGCTAATCCTTCCTCAAACTCAATTTTTATCATCCTTTTAATACTAAGTTCTAATAGAGTCACTGAAGAGAACCTATCTTAAAATAACCTGCTTAGAAAATGTTAAATAACAACTGCACACATTTCGGCCTTTTCTCTGGCATGTCAATTAAATTACGCATCTTTAAAGGAAACATACTCTCTCACTAAAGAAATAAGTAGTAAAAATTCGCTCGATATTTGAAGATCAAGTGGTTGGTTGGTTTCGCTTCTAAAAATGGAAAAAGCGAAAATTAGGACAATAAATGCTTAAAAAAGTTCTGCTTGAAACTTCGAGATAAGCGGAGTGACTTCGAGATCAGGGGGAACAATTTTATTATACGACATTTACAACAATGCTGGACCATCCAAAAACTTCGACATAAGCGAAAATCCTAATTAAGAGAAGTCGAGATATCGAGAGTCGACTGTATTTGTCTGGAGGCAAAGCTGATTTGTTCGCGGTCCTCTGTTTGGCGGAGCATTGGGCTCTAGGGTCAGGTGGGGTAAAATGGATAAAAAAGAGCACTTTTACAATCAGGCTTTGACAGCAAAAAATATATTAATTCAACCAGTGAATAAACTGCTCAGGATATGCAAATGACTCTTCCTTATGATATTTAAAGTGAAATATCTCGGAAAAACAAAACATTGATACTGATAAATAAGTTAGAAAATGTGTGGTCAATGACTCCTTTTACCCCATAGCATGGGGTAAAATGGGTCGCTAGTGGTGTAAAATGAGTCATACTCTAAAGAATTTTATCTCACAATTCATTGAATAGTAATTTTGTACTTTTGTTCGTTAATGATAAAACAATTAGCATATAAACATTTCTAGAAAATAGTAATGTCCTCTTGATTTATTTCAGGGCCAGGAATGTCTACTGTTTACGATAAATCATACTTCCAAACATCATCTCTCTCCGTAAACAAAAAACCTTTACTGTATTTTTAAGTTTCATTGCACGTTATTCTACATTGTGATGAAGAATAATGGCATGGAAATATACTTTTTTGACGTTTTCCCCCCAAAACTGAACTTGTTCCGATTTTCCAACTTTTGGAGGTTGCTATCAATGCATTTTGATTCAGTTATAAATTTCTTTTAAAGAAAAGGTTTATTTATTATTTATTTAGTTTGTGTCTGTGTGTCAATTTAATTTTTGTGTTTCAATTTATTTTTTTAATCTCTATAGACTTTTTCAGTGTGCAATCATTTCAATATTGTCGAGCTTGTTGAAATTTCACAAGTTTCTTTCTGCATGTGTGTAATTTTCTCTTCTGGTATGTTTTAAAGATTCTTCTTTATTTTTATTTATTGGTGTAGGAAAGAGTGTGCTTATAATAGAAGTTTGAATATGGATAAAAATATAACACATGCTTAACTCGCCTTGCTCCAATATCGAAGAAACAACTTTACTTGTTGAGTTGTTAGATGTTTGTACCGTTCCTTCAACTTCATAATTTTAATTGAGCTTTGTAGAAAGTTTTTCTATGATTTGATTTCCCAGGCTTCTTTTTCTGGCGAAAACAAGCCACTTTTGCTTAACTCCCTAATAAATTTCCTGAAGAAATTTCCTCGAACAAAAGCTGCTTTTAACTTTTGATTTTTGATTTAATGAAATTATTTTGAACTCTAACTGTATATATTTGTGTTTAAAAATAACAAAGCAATATATTGCTTGTTTTAAATTAGTACATACCTACATGGCAGCAAAACATGAGTTAGTAAGCAAAAAATATCATTGCTTTTTAGTATATCCTAAGCCTAATCGAATGCGAAAAATGACCCATTTTACCCCACGCATGTTTTAATACCCTGAAAAATTCATTTTTTGCTGTTTTTTCTTCAACATTTTTGGAAGTTATTTCTGAAAAGGTGCTCTATGCAGTAAGTTAAATACTCAATGTGTATTTCCATTTAATTTTCCCTAAATCAAAAGTTTTTATGATGATCACGATCACAGTCAAGCGATTTTTAAGAAAAACACTTAATCGCTAGCATCTGTAACTTTAAAGTGGAAGTTGCACCTTATTTTGTATATAAAATGTTGCCTGGTGTCCGTAATACATAAAAATTGCAGCGCAAAAGGAAAGTATTATTTGCGCAATTTTTGATGAATTCCTTAAAGAAGCTGACTCATTTTACCCAGTGACCCATTTTCCTCCACCTGACCCTAATACTAAATGTTATAGAGCAAAGATGAGGAGCTGATGGTTACCTTAGTATGAATTAATAACGGGCCGATAAGAGATACTACTGAAAATGAATCTAAAATGTTTTCACAACATAAATTAATGTAATATTACTACACTTTATATGGAATACCTGTCTTTAACGGTCGGCCTACATAGCAAAAAAAAAAAGTAATCTTACTAAAATTTATCTCTATAAAACATTTTTGCAATGTTTCAGATGTTCGAAATCAAGTTTCTTTTTCGCTTGATTGTTCCTTGCATAATTAAAACGAAATCCCTAGCATTTTGCATCATTACCGTCTAACAATTTTTACAGGCGTTCATGACTACTAGGTGCAACTGGCAGCTCAAATAATTTTCAGTTTGGGAATCAGCCATCAGAACTCTGTTAGTAAAGTAAGAATTTTTTTTGTAGAAACTTCTAATCTCTCTCTCTCTCTCTCTGGTTAGGTGTATTTAATTACCATTAATATCAATGTAAAAAGAAACATATATATGTAAGCCTTTTTACTCATAATGAGTAACTTTTAAAGTTATTGTGCAATTTTGTTCCTTTATGTTTGTAGTAAGGGAACCTTTGTACGAGATAAATAAAATTTTACCGAAGGAAGAAATATGTTATATCTTGTCAGGCGAAATGTGTTAAAATTTAATTACTGTTCCAGTCATTACCATCCAGCGAAGAAGTTATAAACATGTGGATGGTAAAGATAGACCGAGGATAGGCTGGTACTAAGATAAATTCTTAATGTTTTGCATGCTTGAATTTCCGGAAATTATATTTTTAAACTATGGATGTTTTTTTTTTCGAAAGTTTAATCAAACTCATTTGAAAAATTATTTGATGAGTATTTTCAAAAATTTTCAATGTTTAAACATTTTTAGCATATATTTGTATTGATTTTAGAGAATAAATTTAATGAAGCATTAATTAACCTTGATTCAAGAACCAAAATCAAGGAAAATTACGAAGAAAAATCCATTCATAAAATCTGACAAATCAAAAAAAAAAAAAAAACCTTACTCAATATTTCTGAATTAAGTAATATTTTGGAACCTTTGCAATTCAAAAAATTGCATATCTTGCCTATCTAAAAAAATGCGAAATTGCACCCCCCTTAAAAGTTGAAAAGTTTTGATTACAAAATGACACCTTTTCTAGACAACTGATAGCAAGTGTTCACATGCACCTTTTATTGAAAAATAAAAACAACTTATTGTTTAAAACCGCACAATTTACAAAAAAATAAAATTAAAAAAAAACAAATACGTAAATACAATTAAAAAGTAAATTCTTAAATTAGTAAGTAAAATGAATAATAATATTAATGGAAAAATTAAGTGCAAAAAAATAATAATAAAGCATAAATAGTGGATTAAACAATGTAAAAGAATCACACCCTACTCAATATAAAATGTTGAATGATGATTTGATCATCGAATAATTTTTGGTATTTTTTAACTTGGAAGTCTAGTGGCAGTAAGAAAGTATCTTAAGTAAGTCTAGTGGCAGTAAAAAAGATTTCAAATAGTTTTGCACATATTTCAAAGAAGAAAAAATAATACATATGGCTCATCAGGGCCGCAACCAGACTATTGTTTCGGGGAGGGTTTTAAAGAAACATTTCTTGTGAAATCTATATGAAGGACTAGGGGGAAAAAAGATGAAAGTGACCAAAAAGCAATTTCGAGAAAAACGAAGAACAAAGTTTGATTTCTCGTAGCTCCTTGTGTAGTTTTTCGAGTTTTCATGCACATTTCGGTCGATTCTCATCTTTTTTTCCCTTTTGTTTTACCAGATAATACTACTCCTTCATAGCCCCTAGATAGCGCTAATATCTCAAAATTGACGAAAAAGTGACTTTCATCTTTTTTCCCCCCTGGCTCTTCATATGATAAATAAAATTTGATTTCATGTTCTATATTCTATTGATTTTTGTTACAGTTGATGCTTAAAGAGCATAATAAAATAACATATCTTTATAATGAAGAAAAAATTCTGATGCGTACAAATCAACTTCGCCTCAGTTAAAAAGGTGTATTGTTGTGTATGAAATTATGTTTGCAAAAACTACAATAACGATAAATACTGCAGATAAATTGTTATCATTCAATAATGATAATTTCATTTTTCAAATCAAATTGAAAAGTAAGTAAAAAAAAATTAAAAATAAAACAGAAATAATGTTATTTTTCAGCAAAAAAATGCCTTAAAAAGCATTTTCTTGGAACGGTTTTGAAAATTTTCAGAGGGGGGTTTGAGCCCTAAAACCCCACTCCTTAAATGCAGCCCTGTGGCACATATATTTACGTAATTAGCACTTTTTAATTTTTGTTAGGAAAAAATGAAACTATTAATCTTTCTTATAATTCGTAAAAAAACAATTTTCCATTTTTACCAATTTCCCCAGAAAAAA